>CAMGYJ010000007.1:53446620-53575408 GCA_946122785.1 Linum tenue | reverse complement strand
GCGGATTTATTCCGGGTCAATTTTTGGCAGATTCCAAAGGGGTACCATCACAGATTTCGGGCGATTTATCCGAAATGCCATTTCTTTCGATTCTGGAGGCTACAGATCACGGAATCAGGCCGGAGGCTATTCTCCACGATAATGAAGTCTATTGATCTATTCTCCACGGATGATAAGTCGTTAAGCATCGATTTGGGCCAATTTATTTTCGGATGGCATTTTCGTAATTTCTTGGGCGACGAAAGGCCATTTCTTTGGATATTGAAGGCTACAGATCACGGATTCCCGGAGGCTATTCTCCAACGATGATTGAGTCCATTAAGCACGATTTGGGCGATTTATTCCGGGTCAATTTGGCAGATTCCAAAGTGTACCATCACAGATTTCGGGCATTTATCGAAATGCCATTTTCTTTCGATTCTGGAGGCTACAAATCACGGAATTCGGCCGAGGCTATTCTCCATCGATAATGAAGTATTGATCCTATTCTCCATGGATGATAATCCGTAAGCATCATTTGGGCCAATTTATTTCGGATGGCATTTTCGTAATTTCTGGCGACGAAAGGCCATTTTCTTTGGATATTGAAGGACTACAGATCACGGATTCGGCCTGAGGCTATTCCAACGATGATTGAGTCCATTAAGCACCGATTTGGGCGGATTTATTCCGGGTCAATTTTTGGCAGATTCCAAAGGGGTACCATCACAGATTTCGGGCGATTTATCCGAAATGCCATTTTCTTTCGATTCTAGAGGCTACAGATCACGGAATCGGCCCGAGGTTATTCTCCACCGATAATGAAGTCTATTGATCCTATTCTCCACGGATGATAAGTCCGTTAAGCACGATTTGGGCCAATTTATTCGGATGACATTTCGTAATTTCTTGGGCGACGAAAGGCCATTTTCTTTGTATATGAAGGCTACAGATCACGGATTCGCCTGAGGCTATTTCCAACGATGATTGAGTCCATTAAGCACCGATTTGGGAGGATTATTCCGGGTCAATTTTTGCAGATTCCAAAGGTTACCATCACAGATTTCGGGTTGATATCGAAATGCCATTTTCTTTCGATTCTGGAGGCTACAATCACGGAATGGCCGAGGCTATTCTCCACCGATAATGAAGTCTATTGATCCTATTCTCCACGGATGATAAGTCCGTTAAGCATCGATTTGGGCCAATTTATTTTCGGATGGCATTTTCGTAATTTCTTGGGTGACGAAAGGCCATTTTCTTTAATTATTGAAGGCTACAGATTACGGATTCGGCCTGAGGCTATTCTCCAACGATGATTGAGTCCATTAAGCACCGATTTGGCTGGATTTATTCCGGGTCATTTTTCGGCAGATTCCAAAGGGGTAACATCACAGATTTCGGGCGATTTATCTGAAATGCCATTTTCTTTCGATTCTGGAGCATACAGATCACGGAATTTGGCCGAGGCTATTCTCCACCGATAATGAAGTCTATTGATACTATTCTCCAAGGATGATAAGTCCGTTAAGCATCGATTTGGGCCAATTTATTTTCGGATGGCATTTTTGTAATTTCTTGGGCGACGAAAGGCCATTTTCTTTAGATATTGAATGCTATAGATAACGGATTCGGCCCGAGGCTATTCTACAACGATGATTGAGTCCATTAAGCACCAATTTGGGTGGATTTATTTCGGGTCAATTTTTGGCAGATTCCAAAGGGGTACCATCACAGATTTCGGGCGATTTATCCGAAATGCCATTTTCTTTCGATTCTGGAGGCTACAGATCACGGAATTCGGCCAAGGCTATTCTACACCAATAATGAAGTCTATTGATCCTATTCTCCACGGATGATAAGTCCGTTAATCATCGATTTGGGCCAATTTATTTTCGGATGGCATTTCCGTAATTTCTTGGGCGACGAAAGGCCATTTTCTTTGGATATTGAAGGCTACAGATCACGGATTCGGCCTGAGGCTATTCTCCAACGATGATTGAGTCCATTAAGCAACGATTTGGGCGAATTTATTCCGGGTCAATTTTTGGCAGATTTCAAAGGGGTACCATCACAGATTTCGGGCGATTTATCAGAAATGCCATTTTCATTCGATTCTGGAGGCTACAGATCACGGAATTCGGCTGAGGCTATCCTCCACCGATAATGAAGTCTATTGATCCTATTCTCCACGGATGATAAGTCCTTTAAGCATCGATTTGGGCCAATTTATTTCCGAATGGCATTTTCGTAATTTCTTGGGCGACGAAAGGCCATATTCTTTGGATATTGAAGGCTACAGATCACGGATTCGGCCTGAGGCTATTGTCCAACGATGATTGAGTCCATTAAGCACCGAGTTGGGCGGATTTATTCCGGGTCAATTTTTGGCAGATTCCAAAGGGGTACGATCACAGATTTCGGTCGATTTATCCGAAATGCCATTTTCTTTCGATTCTGGAGGCTACAGATCACGGAATCAGGCCGAGGCTATTCTCCACCGATAATGAAGTCTATTGATCCTATTCTCCATGGATGATAAGTCCGTTAAGCATCAATTTGGGCCAATTTATTTACGGATGATATTTTCGTAATTTCTTGGGCGACGAAAGGCCATTTTCTTTAGATATTGAAGACTACAGATCACGGATTCGGCCTGAGGCTATTATCCAACGATGATTGAGTACATTAAGCACCGATTTGGGCTGATTTATTCCGGGTCAATTTTTGGCAGATTCCAAAGGGGTACCATCACAGATTTCGGGCGATTTATCCGAAATGCCATTTTCTTTCTATTCTAGAGGCTACAGATCACGGAATCAAGCCAAGGCTATTCTCCACTGATAATGAAGTCTATTGATCCTATTCTCCATGGATGATAAGTCCGTTAAGCAACAATTTGGGCCAATTTATTTTCGGATGGCATTTTAGTAATTTCTGGGGCGACGAAAGGTCATTTTCTTTGGATATTGAAGGCTACAGATCACGGATTCGGCCTGAGGCTATTCTCCAACGATGATTGAGTCCATTAAGCACCGATTTGGGTGGATTTATTCCGGGTTAATTTTTGGCAGATTCCAAAGGGGTACCATCACAGATTTCGGGCGATTTATCCGAAATGCCATTTTCTTTTCGATTCTAGAGGCTACAGATCACGAAATCAGGCCGAGGCTATTCTCCACCGATAATGAAGTCTATTGATCCAATTCTCCACGGATGATAAGTCCGTTAAGCAACAATTTGGGCCAATTTATTTTCAGATGGAATTTTTGTAATTTCTTGGGTGACGAAAGGCCATTTTCTTTGGATATTGAAGGCTACAGATCACGGATTCGGCCTGAGGATATTCTCCAACGATGATTGAGTCCATTAATCACCGAGTTGGGTGGATTTATTCCGGGTCAATTTTTGGCAGATTCCAAAGGGGTACCATCACAGATTTCGGGCGATTTATCCGAAATGCCATTTTCTTTCGATTCTGGAGGATACAGATCACGGAACCAGGCCGAGGATATTCTCCACCGATAATGAAGTCTATTGATCATATTGTCCACGGATGATAAGTCCGTTAAGCATCGATTTGGGCCAATTTATTTTCGGATGGCATTTTCGTAATTTCTTGGGCGACGAAAGGCCATTTTCTTTTGATATTGAAGGCTACAGATCACGGATTCGGCCTGAGGCTATTCTCCAACGATGATTGAGTCCATTAAGCACCAATTTGGGCAGATTTATTCCCGGTCAATTTTTGGCAGATTCCAAAGGGGTACCATCACAGGTTTCAGACGATTTATCCGAAATGTCATTTTCTTTCGATTCTAGATGCTACAGATCACGGAATCAGGCCGAGGCTATTCTCCACCGATAATGAAGTCTATTGATCCTATTCTCCACGGATGATAAGTCCGATAAGCATCGATTTGGGCCAAATTTTTTTCGGATGACATTTTCGTAATTTCTTGGGCGACGAAAGGCCATTTTCTTTGAATATTGAAGACTACAGATCACGGATTCGGCCTGAGGCTATTATCCAACGATGATTGAGTCCATTAAGCACCGATTTGGGCAGATTTATTCCGGGTCAATTTTTGGCAGATTCCAAAGGGGTACCATCACAGATTTTGGGCGATTTATCGGTAATGCCATTTTCTTTGGATTCTAGACGCTACAGATCACGGAATCAGGCCGAGGCTATTCTCCACCGATAATGAAGTCTATTGATCCTATTCTCCACGGATGATAAGTCCGTTAGGCATCGATTTGGGCCAATTTATTTTCGGATGGCATTTTCGTAATTTCTTGGGCGACGAAAGACCATTTTCTTTGGATATTGAAGGCTACAGATCATGAATTCGGACTGAGGCTATTCTCCAACGATGATTGAGTCCATTAAGCACGATTTGGGCGGATTTATTCCGGGCCAGTTTTTGGCAGATTCTAATGGGGTACCATCACAGATTTCGGGAGATTTATCCGAAATGACATTATCTTTCGATTCTAGAGGCTACAGATCACGAAATCTGGCCGAGGCTATTCTCCACCGATAATGAAGTCTATTGATCCTATTCTCCACGGATGATAAGTCCGTTAAGCATCGATTTGGGCCAATTTATTTTCGGATGACATTTTCGTAATTTCTTGGGTGATGAAAGGCCATTTTCTTTGGATATTGAAGGCTACAGATCACGGATTCGGCCTGAGGCTATTCTCCAACGATGATTGAGTCCAATAAGCACAGAGTTGGGCGGATTTATTCCGTGTCAATTTTTGGCAGATTCCAAAGGGGTACAATCACAGATTTCGGGCGATTTATCCGAAATACCATTTTCTTTCTATTCTGGAGGTTACAGATCACGGAATCAGGCCAAGGATATTCTCCACCGATAATGAAGTCTATTGATCATATTGTCCATGAATGATAAGTTCGTTAAGCATCGATTTGAGCCAATTTATTTTCGGATGGCATTTTCGTAATTTCTTGGGCGACGAAAGGCCATTTTCTTTGGATATTGAAGGCTACAGATTACGGATTCGGCCTGAGGCTATACTCTAACGATGATTGAGTCCATTAAGCACCGATTTGGGCGGATATATTCCGGGTCAATTTTTGGCAGATTCCAAAGGGGTACCATCACAGATTTCGGGCGAATTATCCAAAATGCCATTTTCTTTCGATTCTAGAGGCTACAGATCACTGAATATGGCCGAGGCTATTCTCCACCGATAATGAAGTCTATTGATCCTATTCTCCACGGATGATAAGTCCGTTAAGCATCGATTTGGGCCAACTTATTTTCGGATGGCATTTTCGTAATTTCTTGGGCGACGAAAGGCCATTTTCTTTGGATATTGAAGGCTACAGATCACGGATTTGGACTGAGGCTATTCTCCAACGATGATTGAGTCCATTAAGCATCGATTTGGGCGGATTTATTCCGGGTCAATTTTTTGCATATTCGAAAGGGGTACCATCACAGATTTCGGGCGATTTATCCGAAATGCCATTATCTTTCGATTCTGGAGGCTACAGATCACGGAAACTGGCCGATGGTATTCTCCACCGATAATGAAGTCTATTGATCCTATTCTCCACGGATGATAAGTCCGTTAAGAATCGATTTGGGCCAATTTATTTTCGGATGGCATTTTCGTAATTTCTTGGTCGACGAAGGCAATTTTCTTTGGATATTGAAGGCTACAGATGACGGATTCGGCCTGAGGCTATTCTCCAACGATGATTGAGTCCATTAAGCACCGATTTGGGCGGATTTATTTCGGGTCAATTTTTGGCAGATTCGAAAGGGGTACCATCACAGATTTCGGGCGATTATCTGAAATGCCATTATCTTTCGATTCTGGAGGCTACAGATCACGGAATCTGGCCGAGGGTATTCTCCACCGATAATGAAGTCTATTGATCCTATTCTTCACGGATGATAAGTCCGTTAAGCATCGATTTGGGCCAATTTATTTTCGGATGGCATTTTCGTAATTTCTTGGGCGACGAAGGCAATTTTCTTTGGATATTGAAGGCTACAGATCACGGATTCGACCTGAGGCTATTATCCAACGATGATTGAGTCCATTAAGCATCGATTTGGGCGGATTTATTCCGGGTCAATTTTTGGCAGATTCCAAAGTGGTACCATCACAGATTTCGGGCGATTTATCCGAAATGCCATTTTCTTTCTATTCTGGAGGCTACAGATCACGGAATTCAGGCCGAGGCTATTCTCCACCGATAATGAAGTCTATTGATCCTTATTCTCCACGGATGATAAGTCCGTTAAGCATCGATTTGGGCAATTTATTTTCGGATGGCATTTTCGTAATTTCTTGGGCGACGAAAGGCCAATTTTCTTTGGATATTGAAGGCTACAGATCACTGGATTCGACCTGAGGCTATTATCCAACGATGATTGAGTCCATTAAGCACCGATTTGGGCGGATTTATTCCGGGTCAATTTTTGGCAGATACCAAAGGGGTACCATCACAGATTTCGGGCGATTTATCCGAAATGCCATTTTCTTTCGATTCTGGAGGCTACAGATCTCGGAATCAGGCCGAGGATATTCTCCACCGATAATGAAGTCTATTGATCCTATTCTCCACGGATGATAAGTCCGTTAAGCATCGATTTGGGCCAATTTATTTTTGGATGGCATTTTCGTAATTTCTTGGGCGACGAAAGGCCATTTTCTTTGGATATTGTAGGCTACAGATCACGGATTCGGCCTCAGGCTATTCTCCAACGATGATTGAGTCCATTAAGCACCGAGTTGGGCGGATTTATTCCGGGTCAATTTTTGGCAGATTCCAAGGGGGTACCATCACAGATTTCGGGCGATTTATCCGAAATGCCATTTTCTTTCGATTCTGGAGGCTACAGATCTCGGAATCAGGCCGAGGATATTCTCCACTGATAATGAAGTCTATTGGTCATATTGTCCACGGATGATAAGTCCGTTAAGCATCGATTTGGGCCAATTTATTTTCGGATGGCTTTTCGTAATTTCTTGGGCGACGAAAGGCCATTTTCTTGGGTTATTGTAGGCTACAGATCACGGATTCGGCCTGAGGCTATTCTCCAACGATGATTGAGTCCATTAAGCACCGATGTGGGCGGATTTATTCCGGGTCAATTTTTGGCAGATTCCAAAGGGGTACCATCACAGATTTCGGGCGATTTATCCGAAATGCCATTTTCTTTCGATTCTAGAGGCTACAGATCACTGAATCAGGCCGAGGCTATTCTCCACCGATAATGAAGTCTATTGATCCTATTCTCCACGGATGATAAGTCCGTTAATCATCGATTTAGGCCAATTTATTTTCGGATGGCATTTTCGTAATTTCTTGGGCGACGAAAGGCCATTTTCTTTGGATATTGAAGGCTACAGATCACGGATTCGACCTGAGGCTATTATCCAACGATGATTGAGTCCATTAAGCACCGATTTGGGCGGATTTATTCCGGGTCAATTTTTGGCAGATTCCAAAGGGGTACCATCAGAGATTTCGGGCGATTTATCCTAAATGCCATTTTCTTTCGATTCTGGAGGCTACAGATCTCAGAATCAGGCCGAGGATATTCTCCACCGATAATGAAGTCTATTGATCATATTGTCCACGGATGATAAGTCCGTTAAGCATCGATTTGGGCCAATTTATTTTTGGTGGCATTTTCGTAATTTCTTGGGCGACGAAAGGCCATTTTCTTTGGATATTGTAGGCTACAGATCACGGATTCGGCCTGAGGCTATTCTCCAACGATGATTGAGTCCATTAAGCACCGATGTGGGCGGATTTATTCCGGGTCAATTTTTGGCAGATTCCAAAGGGGTACCATCACAGATTTCGGGCGATTTATCCGAAATGCCATTTTCTTTCGATTCTAGAGGCTACAGATCACTGAATCAGGCCGAGGCTATTCTCCACCGATAATGAAGTCTATTGATCCTATTCTCCACGGATGATAAGTCGGTTAAGCATCAATTTGGGCCATTTTATTTTCGGATGACATTTTCGTAATTTCTTGGGTGACGAAAGGCCATTTTCTTTGGATATAGAAGGCTACAGATCACGGATTCGCCCTGAGGCTATTCTCCAAAGATGATTGAGTCCATTAAGCAACGATTGGGCGGATTTATTCCGGGTCAATTTTTGTCAGATTCCAAAGGGGTACCATCACAGATTTCGGGCGATTTATCCGAAATGCCATTTTCTTTCGATTCTGGAGGCTACAAATCACGGAATCAGGCCGAGGCTATTCTCCACCGATAATGAAGTCTATTGATCCTATTCTCCACGGATGATAAGTCCGTTAAGCATCGATTTGGGCCAATTTATTTTCGGATGGCATTTTCGTAATTTCTTGGGCGACGAAAGGCCATTTTCTTTGGATATTGAAGGCTACAGATCACGGATTCGGCCAGAGGCTATTCTCCAACGATGATTGAGTCCATTAAGCACCGATTTGGGCGGATTTATTCCGGGTCAATTTTTTGGCAGATTCCAAAGGGGTACCATCACAGATTTTGGGCGATTTATCCGAAATGCCATTTTCTTTCGATTCTAGAGGCTACAGATCACTGAATCAGGCCGAGGCTATTCTCCACCGATAATGAAGTCTATTGATCCTATTCTCCACGGATGATAAGTCCGTTAAGCATCAATTTGGGCCATTTTATTTTCGGATGACATTTTCGTAATTTCTTGGGTGACGAAAGGCCATTTTCTTTGGATATAGAAGGCTACAGATCACGGATTCGCCCTAAGGCTATTCTACAACGATGATTGAGTCCATTAAGCAACGATTGGGCGGATTTATTCCGGGTCAATTTTTGGCAGATTCCAAAGTGGTACCATCACAGATTTCGGGCGATTTATCCGAAATGCCATTTTCTTTCGATTCTGGAGGCTACAAATCACGGAATCAGGCCGAGGCTATTCTCCACCGATAATGAAGTCTATTGATCCTATTCTCCACGGATGATAAGTCCGTTAAGCATCGATTTGGGCCAATTTATTTTCGGATGGCATTTTCGTAATTTCTTGGGCGACGAAAGGCCATTTTCTTTGGATATTGAAGGCTACAGATCACGGATTCGGCCTGAGGCTATTCTCCAACGATGATTGAGTCCATTAAGCACCGATTTGGGCGGATTTAATCCGGGTCAATTTTTGGCAGATTCCAAAGGGGTACCATCACAGATTTCGGGCGATTTATCCGAAATGCCATTTTCTTTCGATTTTGGAGGCTACAGATCACAGAATTCGGCCGAGGCTATTCTCCAAAGATAATGAAGTCTGTTGATCCTATTCTCCACGGATGATAAGTCTGTTAAGCATCGATTTGGGCCAATTTATTTTCGAATGGCATTTTCGTAATTTCTTTGGCGGCGAAAGGTCATTTTCTTTGGATATTGAAGGCTACAGATCACGGATTCGGCCTCGGGCTATTCTCCAACGATGATTGAGTCCATTAAGCACGATTTGGGCGGATTTATTCCGGGTCAATTTTTGGCAGATTCCAAAGGGGTACCATCACAGATTTCGGGCGATTTATCCGAAATGCCATTTTCTTTCGATTCTGGAGGCTACAAATCACGGAATCAGGCCGATGCTATTCTCCACCGATAATGAAGTCTATTGATCCTATTCTCCACGGATGATAAGTCCGTTAAGCATCGATTTGGGCCAATTTATTTTCGGATTGCATTTTCGTAATTTCTTGGGCGACGAAAGGCCATTTTCTTTGAATATTGAAGGCTATAGATCACGGATTCGGCCTCAGGCTATTCTCCAACGATGATTGAGTCCATTAAGCACCGATTTGGGCGGATATATTCCGGGTCAATTTTATGCAGATTCCAAAGGGGTACCATCACAGGTTTCGGGCGATTTATCCGAAATGCCATTTTCTTTCGATTCTGGAGGCTACAAATCACGGAATCAGCCCGAGGCTATTATCCACCGATAATGAAGTCTATTGATCCTATTCTCCACGGATGATAAGTCCGTTAAGCATCGATTTAGGCCAATTTATTTTCTGATGGCATTTTCGTAATTTCTTGGGCGACGAAAGGCCATTTTCTTTGGATATTGAAGGCTACAGATCACGGATTCGACCTGAGGCTATTATCCAACGATGATTGAGTCCATTAAGCACCGATTTGGGCGGATTTATTCCGAGTCAATTTTTGGCAGATTCCAAAGGGGTACCATCACAGATTTCGGGCGATTTATCCGAAATGCCATTTTCTTTCGATTCTGGAGGCTACAAATCACGGAATCAGGCCGAGGCTATTCTCCACCGATAATGAAGTCTATTGATCGTATTCTCCACGGATGATAAGTCCGTTGAGCATCGATTTGGGCCAATTTATTTTCGGATGGCATTTTCTTAATTTCTTGGGCGACGAAAGGCCATTTTCTTTGGATATTGAAGGCTACAGATCACGGATTCAGCCTGAGGCTATTCTCCAACGATGATTGAGTCCATTAAGCACCGATTTGGGCGGATTTATTCCGGGTCAATTTTTTGGCAGATTCCAAAGGGGTACCATCACAGATTTCGGGCGATTTATCCGAAATGCCATTTTCTTTCGATTCTGGAGGCTACAAATCACGGAATTCGGCCGAGGCTATTCTCCACAGATAATGAAGTCTGTTGATCCTATTCTCCACTGATGATAAGTCTGTTAAGCATCGATTTGGGCCAATTTATTTTCGAATGGCATTTTCGTAATTTCTTTGGCGGCGAAAGGCCATTTTCTTTGGATATTGAAGGTTACAGATCACGGATTCGGCCTCGGGCTATTCTCCAACGATGATTGAGTCCATTAAACACCGATTTGGGCGGATTTATTCCGGGTCAATTTTTGGCAGATTCCAAAGGGGTACCATCACAGATTTCGGGCGATTTATCCGAAATGCCATTTTCTTTCGATTCTGGAGGCTACAAATCACGGAATCAGGCCGACGCTATTCTCCACCGATAATGAAGTCTATTGATCCTATTCTCCACGGATGATAAGTCCGTTAAGCATCGATTTGGGCCAATTTATTTTCGGATTGCATTTTCGTAATTTCTTGGGCGACGAAAGGCCATTTTCTTTGAATATTGAAGGCTACAGATCACGGATTCGGCCTCAGGCTATTCTCCAACGATGATTGAGTCCATTAAGCACCGATTTGGGCGGATATATTCCGGGTCAATTTTATGCAGATTCCAAAGGGGTACCATCACAGATTTCGGGCGATTTATCCGAAATGCCATTTTCTTTCGATTCTGGAGGCTACAAATCACGGAATCAGCCCGAGGCTATTATCCACCGATAATGAAGTCTATTGATCCTATTCTCCACGGATGATAAGTCCGTTAAGCATCGATTTAGGCCAATTTATTTTCTGATGGCATTTTCGTAATTTCTTGGGCGACGAAAGGCCATTTTCTTTGGATATTGAAGGCTACAGATCACGGATTCGACCTGAGGCTATTATCCAACGATGATTGAGTCCATTAAGCACCGATTTGGGCGGATTTATTCCGGGTCAATTTTTGGCAGATTCCAAAGGGGTACCATCACAGATTTCGGGCGATTTATCCGAAATGCCATTTTCTTTCGATTCTGGAGGCTACAAATCACGGAATCAGGCCGAGGCTATTCTCCACCGATAATGAAGTCTATTGATCGTATTCTCCACGGATGATAAGTCCGTTGAGCATCGATTTGGGCCAATTTATTTTCGGATGGCATTTTCTTAATTTCTTGGGCGACGAAAGGCCATTTTCTTTGGATATTGAAGGCTACAGATCACGGATTCGGCCTGAGGCTATTCTCCAACGATGATTGAGTCCATTAAGCACCGATTTGGGCGGATTTATTCCGGGTCAATTTTTTGGCAGATTCCAAAGGGGTACCATCACAGATTTCGGGCGATTTATCCGAAATGCCATTTTCTTTCGATTCTGGAGGCTACAAATCACGGAATTCGGCCGAGGCTATTCTCCATAGATAATGAAGTCTGTTGATCCTATTCTCCACTGATGATAAGTCTGTTAAGCATCGATTTGGGCCAAATTATTTTCGAATGGCATTTTCGTAATTTCTTTGGCGGCGAAAGGCCATTTTCTTTGGATATTGAAGGTTACAGATCACGGATTCGCCCTGAGGCTATTCTCCAACGATGATTGAGTCCATTAAGCACCGATTTGGGCGGATTTATTCCGGGTCAATTTTTTGGCAGATTCCAAAGGGGTACCATCACAGATTTTTGGCGATTTATCCGAAATGCCATTTTTCTTTCGATTCTAGTGGCTACAGATCACTGAATCAGGCCGAGGCTATTCTCCACCGATAATGAAGTCTATTGATCCTATTCTCCACGGATGATAAGTCTGTTAAGCATCAATTTGGGCCATTTTATTTTCGGATGACATTTTCGTAATTTCTTGGGTGACGAAAGGCCATTTTCTTTGGATATAGAAGGCTACAGATCACGGATTCGCCCTGAGGCTATTCTCCAACGATGATTGAGTCCATTAAGCAACGATTGGGCGGATTTATTCCGGGTCAATTTTTGGCAGATTCCAAAGGGGTACCATCAAAGATTTCGGGCGATTTATCCGAAATGCCATTTTCTTTCGATTCTGGAGGCTACAAATCACGGAATCAGGCCGAGGCTATTCTCCACCGATAATGAAGTCTATTGATCCTATTCTCCACGGATGATAAGTCCGTTAAGCATCGATTTGGGCCAATTTATTTTCGGATGGCATTTTCGTAATTTCTTGGGCGACGAAAGGCCATTTTCTTTGGATATTGAAGGCTACAGATCACGGATTCGGCCTGAGGCTATTCTCCAACGATGATTGAGTCCATTAAGCACCGATTTGGGCGGATTTATTCCGGGTCAATTTTTTGGCAGATTCCAAAGGGGTACCATCACAAATTTCGGGCGATTTATCCGAAATGCCATTTTATTTCGATTTTGGAGGCTACAGATCACAGAATTCGGCCGAGGCTATTCTCCAAAGATAATGAAGTCTGTTGATCCTATTCTCCACGGATGATAAGTCTGTTAAGCATCGATTTGGGCCAATTTATTTTCGAATGGCATTTTCGTAATTTCTTTGGCGGCGAAAGGCCATTTTCTTTGGATATTGAAGGCTACAGATCACGGATTCGGCCTCAGGCTATTCTCCAACGATGATTGAGTCCATTAAGCACCGATTTGGGCGGATTTATTCCGGGTCAATTTTATGCAGATTCCAAAGGGGTACCATCACAGATTTCGGGCGATTTATCCGAAATGCCATTTTCTTTCGATTTTGGAGGCTACAGATCACAGAATTCGGCCGAGGCTATTCTCCAAAGATAATGAAGTCTGTTGATCCTATTCTCCACGGATGATAAGTCTGTTAAGCATCGATTTGGGCCAATTTATTTTTGAATGGCATTTTCGTAATTTCTTTGGCGGCGAAAGGCCATTTTCTTTGGATATTGAAGGCTACAGATCACGGATTCGGCCTCAGGCTATTCTCCAACGATGATTGAGTCCATTAAGCACCGATTTGGGCGGATTTATTCCGGGTCAATTTTTGGCAGATTCCAAAGGGGTACCATCACAGATTTCGGGCGATTTATCCGAAATGCCATTTTCTTTCGATTCTGGAGGCTACAAATCACGGAATCAGGCCGATGCTATTCTCCACCGATAATGAAGTCTATTGATCCTATTCTCCACGGATGATAAGTCCGTTAAGCATCGATTTGGGCCAATTTATTTTCGGATGGCATTTTCATAATTTCTTGTGCGACGAAAGGCCATTTTCTTTGGATATTGAAGGCTACAGATCACGGATTCGGCCTGAGGCTATTCTCCAACGATGATTGAGTCCATTAAGCACCGAGTTGGGCGGATTTATTCCGGGTCAATTTTTGGCAGATTCCGAAAGGGTACCATCACAGATTTCGGGCGATTTATCCAAAATGCCATTTTCTTTCGATTCTGGAGGCTACAGATCACGGAATCAGGCCGAGACTATTCTCCACCGATAATGAAGTCTATTGATTCTATTCTCCACGGATGATAAGTCCGTTAAGCATCGATTTGGGCCAAATTATTTACGGATGACATTTTCGTAATTTCTTGGGCGACGAAAGGCCATTTTCTTTGGATATTGAAGACAACAGATCACGGATTCGGCCTGAGGCTATTATCCAACGATGATTGAGTCCATTAAGCACCGATTTGGGCGGATTTATTCCGGGTCAATTTTAGGCTGATTCCAAAGGGGTACCATCACAAATTTTGGGCGATTTATCCGTAATGCCATTTTCTTTCGATTCTAGAGGCTACAGATCACGGAATCAGGCCGCGGCTATTCTACACCGATAATGAAGTCTATTGATCCTATTCTCCACGGATTATAAGTCCGTTAAGCATCGATTTGGGAGAATTTATTTTCGTATGACATTTTTGTAATTTCTTGGGCGACGAAAGGCCATTTTCTTTGGATATTGAAGGCTACAGATCACGGATTCGGGCTGGAGCTATTCTCCAACGATGATTGAGTCCATTAAGCACCGAGTTGGGCGGATTTATTCCGGGTCAATTTTTGGCAGATTCCAAAAGGGTACCATCACAGATTTCGGGCGATTTATCCAAAATGCCATTTTCTTTCGATTCTGGAGGCTACAGATCACGGAATCAGGCCGAGACTATTCTCCACCGATAATGAAGTTTATTGATTCTATTCTCCACGGATGATAAGTCCGTTAAGCATCGATTTGGGCCGAATTATTTACGGATAACATTTTCGTAATTTCTTGGGCGACGAAAGGCCATTTTCTTTGGATATTGAAGACAACAGATCACGGATTCGGCCTGAGGCTATTATCCAACGATGATTGAGTCCATTAAGCACCGATTTGGGCGGATTTATTCCGGGTCAATTTTTGGCTGATTCCAAAGGGGTACCATCACAGATTTCGGGCGATTTATCCGAAATGCCATTTTATTTCGATTCTGGAGGCTACAGATCACGAAATCAGGCCGAGGCTATTCTCCACCGATAATGAAGTCTCTTGATCCTATTGTGCGAGGATGATAAGTCCGTTAAGCATCAATTTGGGCCAATTTATTTTCGGATGGCATTTTCGTAATTTCTTTGGCGACGAAAGGCCATTTTCTTTGGATATTGAAGGCTACAGATCACGGATTCGGCCTGAGGCTATTCTCCAACGATGATTGAGTTTATTAAGCACCGATTTGGGCGGGTTTATTCCGGGTCAATTTTTGGCAGATTCCAAAGGGTACCATCACAGATTTCGGGCGATTTATCCGAAATGCCATTTTCTTTTGATTCTGGAGGCTATAGATCACGGAATCAGGCCGAGGCTATTCTCCACCGATAATGAAGTCTATTGATCCTATTCTCCACGGATGATAAGTCCGTTAAGCATCGATTTGGGCCAATTTATTTACGGATGACATTTTCTTAATTTCTTGGGCGACCATTTTCTTTGGATATTAAAGACTACAGATCACGGATTCGGCCTGAGGCTATTATCCAACGATGATTGAGTCCATTAAGCACCTATTTGGGCGGATTTATTCCGGGTCAATTTTTGGCAGTTTCCAAAGGGGTACCATCACAGATTTAGGGCGATTTATCCGAAATGTCATTTTCTTTCGATTCTGGAGGCTACAGATCACGGAATTCGCCCGAGGCTATTCTTCACCGATAATGAAGTCTATTGATTCTATTCTCCACGGATGATAAGTCCGTTAAGCATCGATTTGGGCCAATTTATTTTCGGATGGCATTTTCGTAATTTCTTGGGCGACGAAAGGCCATTTTCTTTGGATATTGAAGCCTACAGATCACGGATTCGGCCTGAGGCTATTCTCCAACGATGATTGAGTCCATTAAGCAACGATTTGGGCGGATTTATTCCAGGTCAATTTTTGGCAGATTCCAAAGGGGTACCATCACAGATTTGGGGCGATTTATCCTAAATGCCATTTTCTTTCGATTCTGGAGGCTACAGATCACGGAATCAGGCCGAGGCTATTCTCCACCGATAATGAAGTCTATTGATCCTATTCTCCATGGATGATAAGTTCGTTAAGCATCGATTTGTGCCAATTTATTTTCGGATGGCATTTTCGTAATTTCTTGGGCGACGAAAGGCCATTTTCTTTGGATATTGAAGGCTACAGATCACGGATTCGGCCTGAGGCTATTCTCCAACGATGATTGAGTCCATTAAGCACCGAATTGGGTGGATTTATTCCGGGTCAATTTTTGGCAGATTCCAAAGGGGTACCATCACAGAGTTCGGGCGATTTATCTGAAATGCCATCTTCTTTCGATTCTGCAGGCTACAGATCACGGAATCAGGCCAAGGCTATTCTCCACCGACAATGAAGTCTATTTATCCTATTCTCCACGGATGATAAGTCCGTTAAGTATCGATTTGGGCCAATTTATTTTCGGATGGCATTTTTGTAATTTCTTGGGCGGCGAAAGGCTATTTTCTTTGGATATTGAAGGCTACAGATCACGGATTCGGCCTGAGGCTATTCTCCAACGATTATTGAGTCCATTAAGCAACAATTTGGGCGGATTTATTCTGGGTCAATTTTAGGCAGATTCCAAAGGGGTACCATCACAGATTTCGGGCGATTTATCCGTAATGCCATCTTCTTTCAATTCTGGAGCCTACACATCACGGAATCAGGCCGAGGGTATTCTCCACCGACAATGAAGTCTATTTATCCTATTCTCCACGGATGATAAGTCCGTTAAGCATCGATTTGGGCCAATTTATTTTTGGATGGCATTTTCGTATTTTCTTGGGCGGCGAAAGGCTATTTTCTTTGGATATTGAAGGCTACAGATCACGGATTCGGCCTGAGGCTATTCTCCAACGATGATTGAGTCCATTAAGCAACGATTTGGGCGGATTTATTCCGGGTCAATTTTTGGCAGATTCCAAAGGGGTACCATCACAGATTTCGGGCGATTTATCCGAAATGCCATTTTCTTTCGATTCTGGAGGCTATAGATCACGGAATCAGGCCGAGGCTATTCTCCACCGATAATGAAGTCTATTGATCCTATTCTCCACGGATGATAAGTTCGTTAAGCATCGATTTGTGCCAATTTATTTTCGGATGGCATTTTCGTAATTTCTTGGGCGACGAAAGGCCATTTTCTTTGGATATTGAAGCCTACAGATCACGGATTCGGCCTGAGGCTATTCTCCAACGATGATTGAGTCCATTAAGCACCGAATTGGGCGGATTTATTCCAGGTCAATTTTTGGCAGATTCCAAAGGGGTACCATCACAGATTTCGGGCTATTTATCCGAAATGCCATTTTCTTTCGATTCTGGAGGCCACAGATCACGGAATCAGGCTGAGGCTATTCTCCACCGATAATGAAGTCTATAGATCCTATTATCCACGTATGATAAGTCAGTTAAGCATCGATTTTGGCCAATTTATTTTCGGATGACAATTTCGTAATTTCTTGGGCGACGAAAGGCCATTTTATTTCAATATTAAAGGCTATAGATCATGGATTCGGACTGAGGCTATTCTCCAACGATTATTGAGTCCATTAAGCACCGATTTGTGCGGATTTATTCCGTGTCAATTTTTGGCAGATTCCAAAGGGGTACCATCACAGATTTCGGGCGATTTATCCGAAATGCCATTTTCATTCGATTCTGGAGGCTACAGATCAAGGAATAAGGCCGAGGCTATTCTCCATCAATAATGAAGTCTATTGATCCTATTCTCCATGGATGATAAGTACGGTAAACATCGATTTGGGCCAATTTATTTTCGGATGGCATTTTCGTAACTTCTTGGGCGACGAAAGGCCATTTTCTTAGGATATTGAATGCTACAGATCACGGATTCGGCCTGAGGCTATTCTCCAACAATGATTGAGTCCATTAAGCACCAATTTGGGCGGATTTATTCCGGGTCAATTTTTGGCAGATTCTAAAGGGTTACCATCACAGATTTCGGGCGATTTATCCGAAATGCCATCTTCTTTCGATTCTGGAGGCTACAGATCACGGAATCAGGCCGAGGCTATTCTCCACCGACAATGAAGTCTATTTATCCTATTCTCCACGGATGATAAGTTCGTTAAGCATCGATTTGGGCCAATTTATTTTTGGATGGCATTTTCGTAATTTCTTGGGCGGCGAAAGGCAATTTTCTTTGGATATTGAATGCTACAGATCACAGATTCGCCCTCAGGCTATTCTCCAACGGTGATTGAGTCCATTAAGCACCGAATTGGGCGGATTTATTCCATGTCAATTTTTGGCAGATTCCAAAGGGGTACCATCACAGATTTCGGGCGATTTATCCGGAATGCCATTTTCATTCGATTCTGGAGCCTACTGATCACCGAATCAGGCCGAGGCTATTTTCCACCGATAATGAAGTCTATTGATCATATTCTCCACGGATGATAAGTCCGTTAAGCATCGTTTTGGGCCAATTTATTTTCGGATGGCATTTCGTAATTTCTTGGGTGACGAAAGGCCATTTTCTTTGGATATTGAAGGCTTCAGATCACGGATTCGGCTTGAGCTTATTCTCCAACGATGGTTGAGTCCATTAAGCACCGATTTGGGCGAATTTATTCCGGGTCAATTTTTGGCAGATTACAAAGGGGTATTATCACAGATTTCGGGCTATTTATCCGAAATGCCATTTTCTTTCGATTCTGGAGGCTACAGATCACGGAATCAAGCCGAGGATATTCTCCACCGATAATGAAGTCTATTGATCCTATTCTCCACGGATGATAAGTCCGTTAAGCATCGATTTGGGCCAATTTATTTTTGGATGGCATTTTCGTAATTTCTTGGGCGACGAAAGGCAATTTTCTTTGGATATTGAATGCTACAGATCACGGATTCGGCCGAGGCTATTCTGCAACGATGATTGAGTCCATTAAGCACCAATTTGGGTGGATTTATTCCGGGTCAATTTTTGGCAGATTCCAAGGGGTACCATCACATATTTCGGGCGATTTATCCAAAATGCTTTTTTCTTTCGATTCTGGAGGCTACAGATCATGGAATCAGGCCGAGGCTATTCTCCACCGATAATGGAGTCTATTGATCCTATTCTCCACGGATGATAAGTCCGTTAAGCATCGATTTCGGATGGCATTTTAGTAATTTCTTGGGCGACGAAAGGGCATTTTCTTTGGATATTGAAGACTACAGATCACGGATTTGGCCTGAGGCTATTCTCCAACGATGATTGAGTCCATTAAGCACCGATTTGGGCGGATTTATTCTGGGTCAATTTTTGGCAGATTCCAAAGGGGTACCATCACACGATGATTGAGTCCATTAAGCACCGATTTGGGCAAATTTATTCCGGGTCAATTTTTGGCAGATTCCGAAGGGGTACCACCACAAATTTCGGGCAATTTATCCGAAATGCCATTTTCTTTTGATTATGGAGGCTACAAATCACGGAATCAGGCCGAGGCTATTCTCCACCGATAATGAAGTCTATTGATCCTATTCTCCACGGATGATAAGTCTGTTAAGCATCGATTTGGGCCAATTTATTTTCGGATGGCATTTTCGTAATTTCTTGGGCAACGAAAAGCCATTTTCTTTGGATATTGAACGCTACAGATCCTGGATTCGGCCTAAGGCTATTCTCTAACGATGATTGAGTCCATTAAGCACCGATTTGGGCGGATTTATTCTGGGTCAATTTTTGGCAGATTCCAAAGGGGTACCACCACAGATTTCGGGCGATTTATCCGAAATGCCATTTTCTTTCGATTCTTGGGGCTACAGATCACGGAATCAGGCCGATGCTATTCTCCACCGATAATGAAGTCTATTGATCCTATTCTCCACGGATGATAAGTCCGTTAAGCATCGATTTTGGCCAATTTAATTTCGGATGACATTTTCGTAATTTCTTGGGCGACGAAAGGCCATTTTCTTTCGATATTAAATGCTACAGATCACGGATTCGGCCTGAGGCTATTCTCCAACGATGATTGAGTCCATTAAGCACCGATTTGGGGGGATTTATTCCGGGTCAATTTTTGGCAGATTCCAAAGGGGTACCATCACAGATTTCGGGAGATTTATCCGAATTGCCATTTTCTTTCAATTCTTGAGGCTACATATCACGGAATCAGGCAGAGGCTATTCTCCAGCGATAATGAAGTCTCTTGATCCTATTCTCCACGGATGATAAGTCCGTTAAGCATCGATTTTGGCTAATTTATTTTCTGATGGCATTTTCGTAATTTCTTGTTTCTTTCGATATTAAAGGCTACAGATCACGGATTCGGCCTGAGGCTATTCTCCAACGATGATTGAGTCCATTAAGCACCGATTTGGGGGGATTTATTTCGGGTCAATTTTTGGCAGATTCCAAAGGGGTACCATCACAGATTTCGGGCGATTTATCCGAAATGCCATTTTCTTTCGATTCTGGAGGCTACAGATCATGGAATCAGGCCGAGGCTATTCTCCACCGATAATGGAGTCTATTGATACTATTCTCCACGGATGATAAGTCCGTTAAGCATCGATTTGGGCCAATTTATTTTTGGATGGCATTTTCGTAATTTCTTGGCCGACGAAAGGCCATTTTCTTTGGATATTGAAGGCTAAAGATCACGGATTCGGCCCGAGGCTATTCTCTAACAATGATTGAGTCCATTAAGCACCAATTTGGGTGGATTTATTCCGGGTCAATTTTTGGCAGATTTCAAAGGGGTACCATCACAGATTTCGGGCGATTTATCCGAAATGCCATTTTCTTTCGATTCTGGAGGCTATGATTCGGTTTGTATTGTTTGTCATTTTTAGTGACATTTTGTACGGTTAGTATGCTTTGTACCATTTGTCGGTTTATTTTGTAATGTTTGTACGCTTTGTTATTTTGTAATGTTTGTCGGGGTTTTTTGTAATGTTTGTAAACTTTGTTATTTTTGTGCACCATGTTTATCATTTTTGTCAACCATGTTTGTAATTTTTTTCATGTCTAAAAAACAAACGGGTTGACTTTGAGACGGAGCCCTCTATATAGGGATGAAGCCTCCAAAGTCAACCCGGGTGTTTTCCCGTTTGTATGAATTTTTTGTCGGTCTAGTTTGTCAATTTTGTCCACCATGTTCGTATGGATTGTCGGTCTAGTTTGTCAATTTTGTCCACCATGTTCGTAATGTTTGTATGTCTAAAAAACATCCGGGTTGACTTTGAGACGGAGCCCTCTATATAGGGATGAAGCCTCCAAAGTCAACCCGGGTGTTTTTCCCGTTTGTATGAATTTTTTGTCTAGTTTGTCATTTTTGTCCACCATGTTTGTATGTCTAAAAAACACTCGGGTTGACTTTGGGAAGGAGCTCCTCTATATAGGGATGGAGCCTCCAAAGTCAACCTGGTTGTTTTTTCTTTTTCATTGGTTTGTATTGTTTGTCGGTCTAGTTTGTATTTTTTGTACAGTTCATATGTTTGTAATGTTTGTAAATCTGTTTGTATGTTTTGTCGCTCTAGTTTGTACTGTTCGTATGTTTGTATAGTTTGTACTGATTGTAAGTCTGGTTTGTATACTTCGTAATTTTCCATAATACCCTAACTACCTCTGTCATTAATTAAATAGCTCTTCCCACTTTTTAACCATCAGATTGCTATATCCAGATCTAAGAGCTGGGAAGGGCTTAGTCAAGTGACTAAGCACCCCTAGTCACTGGATCCTCTCTCCAAAATGAGGGGACGTCAACACACACAAGCTTATATAAAAGAATGTATTTTTAGCCTACCAGGGGGCTAGAGAAGAAAACGCTGGAAAAATAGCACTAGAGTTTAGAGATTACAATAGGCAGGTTTGGGGTGGGTTTGTATAACCATTTTATTTATGTTTTAAAATATTTAAATTCATACACGTTTCATATTCATTGTTTTCGGGTATTCGTAAATAATACCCGCCCGGTAAATTCAACATTATTACATATAAAATTTTAAAGGTGAATTTTTAACTATGACACAAAACGGGCCTACCATATCATGAAGTCAACGATAATAACATCATTCTTACTATGGTTCAAAGCATATGATCCTAAAACATCAATTAATTGGTAAGATGAAGTACAATAATTTTCAAATCGTTATTCTCTAACACTGATGCTTCTACTGAGTAATAAATAACTAACAATGGGAAAGTGAAAAAGTGAAGGAAGAAAAAAGGGAAAGAAATTAGGTTTTGCTATGGTGGCCACTCACTTGCATTTCTATTATTTATTTTCTTGAGTTATCCTCGCTGTCATTGATAAGTTGCAATTTAATCAATATTTTTTTTATATATATAAAGGAATGCTGTTGAAAGGGCGGATATGAGTATGGCTATGGAGCTGGAGAGGCGAAACCATACTCACCCTATACCCATTAAAAGTTTTGCAGGCTTTAGCCATCCCGCCGCATACCAATCAATATGGGGATTGCCCCGTATTGTAATCCCCGTGTTGTTGACCGGGTTGGGGACGGTTAGGCACTTGCAACCATAAATTTGATTGCCCTAGTTTAGAGACACATTTTCATTATTTTTTCCACGGAAATTGGCCTAATAAGAATATTATTATATAAGTAGAACAAGAGTTGCACAGCTCAGAAAAGCCAACGAGGTTTTTGAGTTGTGAAGCAGTGTTGCAACTCGTAATCAAGCGGGTCAGTTAGATCAAGTCCGACGGTAGTCGGTGTTGAAAAATGGCCCCAAAAAGTAGGGATGGCAATGGGAGGGTTTGGGACGAGTTTGCCTAAATCATGCACATCCCAAAACCAAACTCACCTTATACTCATGCGAGCAGGGACGGAGCCAACGTGTATGAAGGGGGGCCATGGCCCCCTAAAATTTTAAAATAGCATAAAACGTGGGTAATGAACATGAAAAACAATGGCAGCTTAGTGGTTAAGGATGTAGTTTATTATCCTCCACCGTAGAGAGGTGGATGGTTCAAATCCCTGCACCAGCATTTTTATTCATGTTTTTCACGTTTCTGTTTATAATTAAATTATTAAGCGATTCATGTAGATATATAATTTTACAGTTTTGCTGAAATTTTAAGTGGGTTTTATATAAAAAAACATTTGTGCGATTTAAATGGGGTAAAAGTCACATTTGGTCACTGAGATTACTAAATCGTGTCATGTTTAATCACTAGAAAAATTTAATATCAATTGTGGTCACTTAATGGAGTTGTACGAAAACTAACATGAGAGTGACAAAATGTGATATATTTCAATAATTCGAGTGACTAAATGTGACATGTTTCAGTAATTCGAGTGACCGGAGTTAGACGGAGGTTAACATGAGAGTGACTAAATGTGACCTGTTTCAGTAATATGAGTGACCAAAATTGATATTAAAATTTTCTATTGACTAAACATGACACGATTTAGTAATCTCAGTGACCAAATGTAGCATTTACCCGATTTAAATGTGATATGTATATGTTTTTACATATATCTTGACATTTTTTATAGTTTTGATAAAAATTTAAGTGGGTTTTATATATAAAAAAATTTGAGCGATTTAAATATGATATGTATATGTTTCTACATCTATATTGAAAATTTTTTCGGCCCCCCCTAATCAAGAATCCTGGCTCCGTCCCTGCATGCGAGAATGTTTTGTAAACCTATCCTCATACTCGTGAGTTTTGTGTACCCATAAAACTTACAATAAAAGTTTTAATTATAACTCTAAACAAACCTATTATATCATAAAGTCAACAAAACACGGTCATTTTCTTAATACGGTTCAAATAATATGATCCTAAAACATCCATTAATACATAATATAGAGTACAATATTTTCAAATTATTATGCCCTAACTTTGATACATCTACTAAGTAATAATTAACTAATATAATCTTGTTGACAATGGTGAACGTGAAAAGAGTGAAAAGATAATTGAGGGAAATGAATTATGTTTTGATTAGGGTGGTCTCTCATTGATAAATTACAATTTGATCTACATATTTTTTTATACGTGAAGAAATTCTCTTGGTGGGGCGGGTATGGGTATGGGGCGGGGGAGACTAAAACCATACCCGCCCCATATCCATCAAACGTTTTACGGGCTTTACCCATACTCTCCCCATATCCGGTCAAAGCGGGGATTCCCCGCGTTGACTGGGTTGGAGACGGTCGGGTACCCGCGGCCATGAGTTTGATTGTCATCCCTACCAGAAAGTCATTTTGCTTTCAAGTCGAGAGTCGGTTAAAATCGTAAAGATACGTGGTTTGATCGGCTTTTGTGTTTTCGACAGAATGTTGCGTTGTGACCCTCTCACAAATCCTATTAGGGAAAATAAAATGTATATATATATATATATACACACACAACGTTGTTTAGGGTAAGATAGTATATTAATGAAAAATATAATTTATTAGCCAAGCTTTTCGCGCATTCTCTAATATTAAGCAAACATATATAAATACAAATAAGTATCCATACTTTAACTCTCCATTAATTTTTTTGAAAGCATCCACATCAATAAAATTGCAAAATCATTTGAATATGATGGTTTTGGTGTCATCTCAAACTTTCTGCAAGCCAACTTAATTTTATTTCATCACACCTAGCCATTCAATTACTTGCAATTGTATATATGAGAATTTAAGTGACTTTATAATGAATAAAATGGTTAATATAATTTTTTGCCCGAATTTCTACCAAAATTACTATCCTAACCATTCTTTTCAAAAATGTCTTTTCTGACCTGAATTATTATCGTAATTGACTCATTTGGCATGGTCCGAATGTCGACTGTTAAGTTAGACGCTCAACATTCTTGACCACCGTTAGTGAGTCAACAGAAAGAATGAGGTATTTAAATTTTATTGGTTAGGTTACTGATCAATCATTTTGGTGTAACCTTACTGAATCACTTGCTTAACGATTATCTGGTTAACTGACAAAATAATCAAGAACCAACTATACAATTATGATTAAATGACTTAATACAAACAGTGTGATTGACGATAAGCACAAAGTGCTTGACGGTTAACTGAAGACTGACTAACCGATTCTGGTCATAACCGAACCGATTGCCCTAGTGTCATTAGATTGACTAGGGCTTTTCAAAAATAAAAAAATTTGGGTATGTCATTTTAGAATCTGCTAGTCCGTTCTCCCCAAGCCCATGTCCAGGCCCAACCAAACGAAATTGAAGCGAAAATCTGCCATTATTTTCCCGCGCAAACACCGACGGGATTTTGGGAAGTGGCCGCCACATTTGAAGAAGCACGAAAACGCGGGCCACGTGTAACAATCTCTTTCCTTCCGGCCCCACGGAAACAGAAGCCACGTCGACGCCACCGTCACTCCGCCCTTAGCTGTCACCACTCACCACCCCCACGATCTATAACTAACTATATTCCCTCTTCCCCTTCCCCTTCTCCTCCAACTCCCACCGCCACCCTGCCCCAAATTTCAAAACTTTTCAAAACCCCCAAATCAGAAATTCCTCTTCTACCTTTCCCTCCTCCGTCTTCTTCGAAGAAGTTATCAGCTTATAGCAATCCGGAAGAGAATCATTGGGTAATGGAGGCGTACCAGAGGCCCGAGATGGAAGGAGAGGAGGAAGACTGCCTGACTCCCAAGAGCAGAGAATTCCGAATTCCGGCCGTTCAACCGTGTCCTCCGCCGCCCAAGAAGAAGAGGGAGCAGCACGTTGCTGGTGGCAAGAAGCGGGACCCGCCGAAGAACGGCTACTTCCACCACCCGGATATTGATGCTCTGTTCCGGTTGAAGCCACAACGAGGAGGAGCCTATGCCTAAAGTTTAGCCCGGAAGAAGAAGAAGAAGAAGAAGAAGAATTAGGGTTAGGCGATTTTTCAAAATAGGAAGTCTATTGATGTGATTTGATTTCTAGGAGGTTGACTTTCCAGTGTGTAAATGGGTAGCTGTTGAGCAGGGAGCGCTTTCTGTTTCGCCGCCTGGAATTAGGGCTCTGTTTCTCTTTTTGATATCTTGTTTGCAAAGCAGGTCAGCTAAGACAATTCTAATTCATTCCGTTTATTTCATGATTGCTTCTTTGGTCAAAAAGTTGGCCATTCTCTAGCTGCAAGATGGGTTGCTTTTCTTTTTGTGGGTTTTCTGGTTTCTACAATGGCATGCGACGAAGAGATGTCCTGTTGTAGGTATTACAACTTACAACATAGCTTAAGAAAGAATTTGAACTGTATTAAATCGGATTATGGTTTGAATCGAATTATTTGTTCTCGATTGTAAGTCATGGGATCTCGATCTCCTATCATGAAGTCGGACTCCCGAGGCGAAGCGCTAGGCTATGACTCATTCCCTTTTTCATTTCAATTCGCACCATTAAAAATCTCAATAAGCACTGCATATCATATTGTCATTAAAAGTTGTACTTTTTCACAAAATGGTGAATTGTACTTCGGAAATTGTGCCGACTAACAAGCCCTACTATTTGAGACATCGTTTCGGTAATTTTACGGGTAAGCTCAATTAGTAAGATATTGTCCGTTTTGGGCAAAGCACACATCGTTTTATTTTTGGGTATCTTCACCAAAAAAGCCTCGTATTAACTTGATTATATGAACACTAATATACAAGGGTTCATTCCCTTTTATTTCATGAAAAGAATTGTGTAAATTCCAGTATTTGTGAAATCATACAATACTAGCAATTCGACCATAAAAATACCCTAACCATAGATAATTTTTAACAATATATATAATAACGATTAAACCATAATTTCAATTGAAAATACTCTAGTGCTAGCTTTTTCCGTGCGTACTCGGATACAATTTCACAATCTTTTGTAGATTCAAGACTTAAGTGGGTGAAACGGCCCAAGTCCAAGGGGGAAAAACGGGAAAAGGTTGTGCTTATTGAAAGGCGCCTCCAAAAGAGTAAAAAAGAATATGCATGGCTGGCTGTCTATCCCTCCCAAGTGTCAGATTCAGAAACCAATGCAATGATGGTCAGAAAGAATCCAATGAACACGAAAAGGTATTACCTTTCATTCATTGGAATCCAGCCCAACAACAGCTGCAGAGAATTTCAAAACTTTGAGAAAGAAGGAGATCAAGAGAGAAGAAGAGATTTGTTGTTGATTGACATTAGGTTCAGTTAAAGGTTATCTTGGCGGGCTTTGAAAATGCTTCTTCACCAACTAAGACTGAAGCAATACAGAAACCTAATTAAATCAACCGAATTAGGTGTGAGTTTTGAGGATTACTCCATGTAATTTAATCACACAACAACAGTACTGTAGTACCACTGTTGGTTTCCTTAATTCCATCTTAGAAGTGAGTTCAAAGAAAAACCCTAACAAAGCCCATTACTCGTCAGTTGCCCCGCCCGCCCGCCGGCTGATGGATGGTGATGTCACGTTCTTGGTGGTGCAGAGTAAATTCAACAAGAGATTGTTACCATGTTACTGTAACGTGTCCACCAGGACTCAACAAATTCAACTTCTGGAACTCATCATGCAAAACTTCGTCAATTTTTGTATTCTTTGGACCTTCATGCTTTGAGGGTTTTTAGACCGGTAGAAAGGATTGTAGAAACTAGGAGTGGCTATACGGTCAGGTCCGGTTAAATTAGCTCAAATTGATCCGGTTCATTCCAGTATTTTTGAAAATATAAGGACCAAAGATTGGATTTGATACAGTCCGGTCTTGATCCGGTCCAGTCCCAATTCGGTTTTGATTTTATATTTAGCTTGTGGGGATTTGAGTGGCCTAAGCCCTGAAAGGGTGAGGAGTTGGTTAAGTTTTGTACTAAGTGCAAAGGTTTGTAACCGTTTATGCAAATTACCCTTAAGTTTTTGGTGTTGAGCTCTCTTATCCGGTCTTTATCCAGTTTTCGATCCGATCCCGAACGGTTTTTTACCTCACATCTAAGCCCAAAGATTAGATTGGATTGTTTACTATCCGATTTCGGTCCGGGTTGTTCGGTTTCGGGTAAAACCAAAAAACCCGGACCAAATAGCCAGCCCTACTAGAAACTATTTTGGGTTATAGGGTTTACCATAAGAAGTAGGGGTGTTGAAATTGTTACCATGGTTCTTAGTTCTTACCAAATCAAATAAATATAATAATTATTAATCTTGGAAAACAATATTATAACCAAACCATCCAAACAAATGCAACAATTAAATTAGTTAAATTAAAGTTTAAATGGTTTGGTTAATTAACCGATATAAAATCAAATTATCATTAAGTGAGAAATTTTGTTGGTTGATGCTTCAATTCAAATAAAATATAACAATCACCACATACTTAACCTATTTGTAGTTAATCCTTAACATAAATACAGGTAACTAATACAATATCCTACGAAATCCGCATCTCTGACACTCTAGTCTTACTCATCTCTTCCTCTTGTGAAAATCTTAAGACCATCGTCAAGCAGTTCCCGCCGACCTCCTACGGTCTCTTTCTCTAGCTTAACAAAGAGAGAGTCATGCTTCAAAAAAAAAAAAAAAAAAAAACAAAGAGAGAGTCGGCAAGTGATAGGAGGTGGACAATTTTTATCGTGGGAATACAAGATAATTAATTTATATATTCAAATTGACTTTCACTTTTAAATAATTTCGAGATCCCAAACTGTCAAATCCATGAAACCCTCTGATTATAAGCACATCTTACCTCATATGTGCTATGAATATTTACCTAATGAAATTATTTGATTCTATTGACTAGTGTTTCTCCAAATTACTCCTTGCCAGAGGGGTTTCCCTTTTTTCAACTAGATTAAAATGTGTGTCACAGACTCTGTTATGATACTGAATCTTTGGTCTTCGTATTTTGGATACGTGCTCAACGCTTTCGAGTAGAGAATCTCCTCAATGGTGAGAACTACACAAAATACTATGAAAACTACTAATTGAATAACAAATCAAGTAACATAAACTGGTTTCAATCTTCTCATATTATTAATCATAGATAAAACCTATATTTATGGAGTTACACCACCCAATTGCTTTCCTTCTCACCCTAATATTTAGCCTCTCTTCTTCTCCTTCTCCTATCGAAATTCATTTTTTCTTTCCTTACAAAAACATTAATTAAATACTAAACTATAACTAACACATATATTAATCCTACTAGAACACTTATAACTACAAGAACATTAATTATGTTGATGTGACTTGAATCGGACTATCAGTCGCCATGACTGGATGTCAGGGGGTGTGTGAGCTCAATGTTATTTAGGTTTGTGTTCTGGGCTTGGTCTGTAACTGCTTTTCCTTTACCAGATTGAATTAGGATTAGACCTAGGAGAAGTACTATGAATATTTCTCATACTCCTCTGTAATCTGTATCTCCTAAAAGTATAGTGAAACTGGCTCTCTCTTGCTTGTGGACTAGCTAACACACATTGTGTTAGTGAACCACGTAATTCGTATGTCGTGTGTGTGTTTTTGCTTTCGTTTTCTTAAATTGTCGAATCCTCCTATTTCCCAATATGCAGAAAACACTCTTGACAATTTATATAAAAACACTCTAAAATAATATTGTTTGCACCTAGAAAGTTCCGGGTGATTTGGTGGAGAAACAATAGACTGGTAGAGCGGTTCCCGAGATCCTGCAAAAAGGTCCTCACGAAGAGAGTCATGGGACCTCCTCCGAAGTTTAAGTTAGAGAGATAATTTGGAAGAAATCACTAAGAGAGGGAGTTTAAACCTTACCTTCTAGTCTTCTACCAATGTGGTTGAGGGGTATTTATACGCATTTAGGAGTCCTGGGTGTTACGTGTGATAACCGTTAGTTATTCCTGTTAAGCGTGCTTGTCAGGCATCTCGCTGTACTTTGCCAGCTTCTCCGGTCGGGCGTTGTCTTGTGGGCTCCTTTTTGCTATTTTTGGGCCTGTGGCGACTGTGGATCTAGAAACCTATGTCTACTCAAATTTTGGGTCCAATAAATACAAACAAAACTAATAATAAAGAAAATATATTAAATTATACGTCAACCCAAAAATTACCGAATTGTCACGATGGTCTTTTCTCGTAACACACCACTTCCATGATGAAAATTGCTTTTGATTGAGGATATTAGTGAGCTATTTCTCGGGTAAGAAGGAGTTTCACCAAAGTGATTCCCCTCACCATGCTTGTCTGTTGCGTCTAATTTTGAGACTCGTTATGTTCAAATATTTTTTGACAGATTTGGAGGGATTTATGGCCTTACCAGGCTGGTTTGTTGTGTCTAATTTTGAGACTCATTATGTTCAAATATAAAAAATTTATCCTTCTGCCGTGGCGAGAATCCTAGTTGCTAATAACACTTTTATTGGGTAAATTGCAAGTTTGGTCACTGGGATTACTGAGAACTTCCATGTTTGGTCATTAGAAGTATTTTACTCCATTTGTGGTCACTAGGATTAGTTAAATATTTCAAGTTTGGTCATTCTTTGTTACTTTTTGTTAGTCTTCGTTAATGGCGTCATTTTTTTGCTAACCTGACTAACAAAAACGTGCAGTCTTCGGAAAACGGGCAGGTTTAGATGGTAAGAGGGCTGGATTTTGTTGCTGAGTTTTGGTTTCCTTACAGTGATCAAGTTCCATGCCATCTCAGCTTGCCAGAATGATGGCTAACACCCAATAATCGGAGAGGCAATTAGGGGTGGAGAAACATCGTCAGTTGCTGGGGTTGGAGGTAGGGTTGTCAATTTGGTTTTGGTTTTTTCGGTTTTAACAGAAACCAAACCATTAAAAGGTTAACGGTTTTGGTTTTTCGGTTTTAAACCATTTAGCATATTAATGGTTTTGGTTTCGGTTAAAACCAATAAATCGATAAGGACCCCTAATTTTTTTAAGGACCCCTGATTTCTTTGTAATCAACCATGTTTTTGGTTTTTGGTTTATCGAAACCATTGAGTTTATCCGTTTATGGTCATCCAAAAACCGATAAGCCTCTTAAATGGTTTTGGTTTTTGTGAATATGCCTAATTTGGATTTTGGTTTTCATGCTAATGGTTTGGTTTGGTTTTGGTTATCCAAATTGACAGCCCTAGCCCCTAGTTGGAGGCCGGTATGGATGGAGTTGGAGGAGCCGACGGCTGCGACTGGTGGCTATGAAGGAGATTTTTGTGGATAAGGGTGCATTAGAGGTGGGAGTTGACGGGAAGGAGGTTGCGGAAGAGGAGGATAGCGGCGGCAAGGTCGCAATGGTGGGAAGCAACGAATGGAGGTTGCGGTGGTGCGGAGGTGAAGTTTTTGTGGTTTCAGTCAATTCGGGTTTGGTCAAAGGGTATAATTTGATTGGGTTATGCAAAGGGTCTGACGTGACAGGTAAGGTTTTATGATGTGGCTGGTTAAAATATGTGAATCGACATTTATGTTAGCAACGTCAACAAAAAAAAAAATACGCCATTAACAGATATTGACGGAGACTAACCGAGAGTTACCAAATCTAGAATATCAAACTAATCTTAGTGACAATGAATGAAATATAATCTGTTTCGTTCCCAAGTGTGAAATTTTTTAAGAATTCCAGTGACCAACCATGCAATTTACTCCACTTTTAGTAGAACATAAGAAAGAGAGCACCAAAGTTAAGATAGTCTAACGGTAAAACTGTCGCGACAGTGAAGGTTTGGGAGTTGCAGATCCCAAGTTCGAATCTAAGCGAGGCCCATTAGTATTCCGGAGGTACAAGACTGTTGGTGCCTAGAGGCAGGGGCGGACCCATGTGGTAGAGAGATGTGTCAAGCGACACACTTCCGCACGAATATTTTGTGAGAGATCCATGTTTTGTCGGTATAATTTTTTGGAATTTAGGACTTTCGACCCACCTTGAATAATTGTTATCGACACACCTTTAATACACTACGATGAAATTGGTGTCATAAAGTTCCCAAAATCCGTAAATATATGTTATTTATTTTAAATTTTAGTTAACTTATGACAAATTTGGGGTTCTTTCCATTGCTTAAGCATTTAGATGCAAGGGTTTATTGCTCTTAGGTCTTAGGCATGGGTAATCGTAAGGAAGTTTTCTCTTTTTTCTCTCTACCTGAATAAGTTTCGTTTCTTCTTGATCCTTGTAGGTTCCACATAGTTGTCCACCTAGTGACAAAAAATGCTCTTTCATCGGGAGTCTGGTTGCATATGGACTACTATCTTATAAAAAAAACTCCAATGTTCCCTTTGCCTCTTTCGATCCCACTTCTCGATGTGTTACACAGTAAAATATAATTAAAATTTATTTATTATTTTATTTAATTTTATCGACTGACACACCTTTACGAGAATCCTGGGTCCGCCACTGCCTAAAGGTATAATAAAAAAAAAACGAAAGCAACAAAGTCCACCTATGTACTCCCACATTCAGCCCGCCGTTTCTGGAAGCAAACCACAATCAATATTCAACCAAAAAGAAGCAACATGTAACTTATAAATTAGCTTTTGAAACCAACAAAACATACAATACATAGGAACTTGTTGAAATGTTAACATCATTCATTCTAACGCAGATCATCATCATCAACACTAGAGTTAGATTCACTGATATCGGACGTGGCCAAACTATCATCGCATGCGCTGCACCCACATTAAGTTATTGCTTGCATGGAAATCATACTATTATTATTTGTTTCTTGATATTTTCCCACCAAAATAAAACCAAACCGTATTTGTACGACATAGGATTTTCATGGTGGTGGAAATATCCCTGTACGACTTTCCTTAGTTTCAAAGACACAATATCAAGATAGAGACGAAACATTCCAATTTTCAACCTAGAACCAAAACTATGGGAATGTCAAAGCGATTCAATAGGCACCAAGTGGAAAATAGAATAAATAAATAATCAGAATTTCAGGGAAGAAAGAAATAGCAGCAGGCAACAAGCTATGACTCACCTACCCTAATCCTTCAGCAAGCTACAGTGCTTCTAGGTGGCCTTAATTGCTAGACAACTAACTATACCCAAACTGAAAAAGATTCAATTTGGGTTTCTAGACACCAAATTAGAAAGTCCCCTAATTATCCATCACAATAGTAATATCCCTTAAGTCCTTATTAATGTATAGTGCAATGTAGTTGTCAAATAACATACCGATATGCTTGGCCAGAAAGGGAGTATATTGGACTATGATTTGATAGTGTATCTTTGTACTATTGGAAGATGGCTACATCCAATTTTATCGAATGAGTTCCTAGGGATTGCATGATGATTACTTCATTTTTGTATGGATATGCTTTTGTCTCATTTAGTTATAGAGTGCAGTGTTTTCAGTTTCATTCTCACTCTCCACTCTCAACTCTACATTCATTCATTCCTATATTAAGGTGTTTTTCATATCAATTCCAACTTTCGTGGTGTTATTAGACCGTGGTTATTAGATAGTTAACGGTTACTCCCGTCCTGCAACCACAACAAAATATTTAATAAAGTGAACATAATTAAGATTAACATGTATGTCATATTTGTGTTCAAACAATCAATAAACCTTACATTATTAAAAATGTATGATGAATACAAAAAAATAATCAGATTTTCTATGAGTAATATTACTAATATGGCATTTGGCCCTTAGGCTACTTTCACTTTGATCACTATTTTTTTTGAAAAACAGAAAGTTAATTAGTACTTAGTAGCAATGGTGATTCGACATGAAGCAGATGTAAGAGTGTGGTATAAGATCCAACATAACCTTCTCCCAACAACTCGAGTTATTGGGACCAACTGGTTTATGACATAGTATCAGAGCTAGTTTGGCCAAGTGGCCGTGTGTTCGAATCTCCACGACTCCCAATATTAACCTTTGATTAAAGCACAAGGTATGGTGGGCCTGTGCAAACTTCAAGCCCATGAGTTGGCTTTCGTATGAGAGGGCGTGTAAGAGTATGGTATAAGATCCAACATAACCTTCTCCCCCTGAAATCCCTGAGGATCTTATACCACACTCTTACAGCGGACACATCTAAATCCATTCGTCATTCACATAGCTATTTTCCCCTAGAGTGGAATACTACCATTGTGGGTACAAGTGACAAAACCAAAAGGAAATTTAACTATTTTTCCAATAATAGTGGAAAATTATCTTAATCATAATGAAAGATAAAATAAATAATAAAAATTTATGTTGATATGTAAAAAAGATAATAATTTGAGTAACAAATGTCTGAGCAATTTGGGCTCTCGAATGGGCTCTCGCTTCCTACCTTCTTTTTTATTATTAAAACATGTTATAAGGCGATGCTACTAGAGAAGGGGAAGGGAAAGCTTCGAAGCTAGGAATCGAACACACAATCTCACAAAGGGAAGTGCGCCAATCCACCAACCAGGTTGGCCCGCATTCGCCTCGCTTCCTACCTTCTCTTCGTGTGAAAGTGTCTTTTCTTCTCCCCTATCAGTGAGCTAATTTATTCCTAGTTGATAAAGTTGCGATGCATGATTCTTAATGTCGTCTGTAGTGCACAAACGAAATTTATCTGGCCCTACGGCCAGGATCATGACCTCGCACAGAACTCTTACTTTGTTAGCGATGTACGGTTCTTGTTGTCTTAACATGATGTAGGACGTTGAGGTTCAACTGGTTTTTGCAAAACCAAAACGGAAATTAATGACGTGTGCAGAAAAGTAAATCTATAACTAATTTGGATGGACAAGAAAGCAAGGAAGGAAGGTTGCATAGGCAAGCATCCCCTAGCTCTCCTAGTCACGTATCTTTTGATATCTTGCGACATACAAGCTGTCGATTTCTTATTCCATTATATCCTGAACATTTACGCGACCTAATTAATGGGCAACAAGGAACCTACGGATTTCTAATTTCTCCCTTGAGGTGTCACGACATTCGATTAAATGACGTTCAATCGAATATGACCGCCATTTCTACTCATAGTCCTAAGAAACTTGGATTTCGATCCATGCACCTCGAAGGAATGCAAGGTTAATTAAGCACTCATTCGAATCGACAAATAATGAAATATAAGAAATCAAGCATCAACACATATGAAATATAACAATCGTATTAAGCCAAACATAGAGTTTTACATTACTAGAACCCCTAGTCATATACCTACGCAACTGAAGGAACTAGCCAACCATAGGGAAGGGTTTCTAGGCGAATTGATTAAAATGAAGTCCCCAAAACACCACTCGAATCAGTGACACCGGTAGAGAAAATAGGCCATCGTCGTTTCTGACGCTGATTCCTCAGTGAGGGCTGGTCTTGCTTTATTTCTCGTCTCCTCCTCTTGAGTTCTACCTCTAGAGCTCTATTTTTAGATCTTCGATTAGGATTTCTAGGGAGAAAACTCATAGCTCCTACGTCATTAAGGCAATCAAAAGTCTCCAAACACGTGACCTGCAAATCAGGAAGCTCCAGGGTAGCTTTCTAACGAAATAGAAGAGCTATGTAAAACGGCGCGAACTACGCCATTTTCCTTCGTAGGGCGTCATTTTGGGCGTCGTTTCTTTAAGTTCATACTCTCTTCAATTCCTAACTCCAACAACTGGATCTCGATGTCCCCTACGACTCCCAAGTGGTCCACTAGTATGCTTTGACCTAAAAATGCACAAAATGCTAACAAAAGAGCATCAAACCCTCAAAAGCAATCTTAGGGTCATAGCACAAATTCAAGATATTGTGACGATAATGATATGAAATGCATGCACTTTGGGTCATAATACGAGAGTCTAGAATAATTAACTCTACGTGTCATCAATTCTCATCTTGTACATGTTTTGTTTTCATTAAGAGAATAATTTGTGAGGAAGAAAGTCAAACTAATGATCTTAGCTTGTTCAGTGCTTGAGAGTTCCCCAACCCTCGATAGTTATAACTTAATATCCTCATATATTCCTCGAATGTGGTAGGTTCTTTGCACCCAAAGAGCCCTCAGTCGCAGTTGGGTGCCTTGCATCACCCACCTTTGTTAAATGGGAATGAGATGTGGGAAATCGAACCATCGTTGGGTCATAGTACTTTGACTTTTGGCACGTAGTGGTCTTAGTTGTAGGTTTTCCTTTAGTATATGCCTTCTTGAGTCTTAATTGTATCCCATTAGTTTTCTTCTTACTAGTACTCTTTCCTGCTTATTGTTGTTGATCTGGTCCAATCTAATGAGTCGTCACACCTACCTAGTCGAATTGGTGTTTGCTGAACAAGCGCTAATTTCTCGTGTGGCTTGTTATCGATCTTGCTGCTGGGATCGGAAGACTCCCATCTCCTTCTCGAGTGCTTCCTCATGGACTTCCAAGTCATTAAAGATGATTTTGTACGACAACCCAACCCTTAGAGGAAAAAAAATGCCATATTAGGTATAAAAAACTCGATGAATGAGCTAGATTTTCATTCTCAAAAGATTTTGGTACACATATGAAAATGTTGAGCATATTCTTATACAAATGTATTTAGCCTTCATTTTTTATGTGACTTTTCATAGGTTGCAAAACATAACTATCTTTCTTGAAACTAACTCTTGTATTTACTATTCAGAACAATGTTGAAGTATAAGTCCAACTAATTATAGACTAACATTCTAAGTTTTGGTGCCATGGTTTTTGTTTTGGTTTTTATCCTTTTTAGTTTTTATGGTTCTTTTGGTGAAGAGACAAGTGTGGAGGGCCCTATACATACCAAGAGACAAAATAATTTCCTGTTTGGTGACACACCCTATTCTACACCAATCAAGCTTTTAGTTGCGTTAAGATAGAAAAATCCCCCCAACTCTGTTGGGAGCCAATTAGAGAAGCCAAAATCAACATAAAAGTGAGAGAGTGTATTGCATTAATCAGGAATTAAGCCACTTAATGAAAAGAAACCAAATCTTACTTTATAATCACTCTAAAAATTCATCTCAACCATAACACTGTACGTCAAAATGGAAATAACGCTCTGAAAAAATGTTTCAAGAGAATATCCCCCCTTTTAATTAATTAATTAACCCCTTAATCCTCACCTAATCACAGTCCAAGTCCCTCTATATAGTCTCACTCTGATTTTACACTTTCCCTCCCACCACTACCACTCCCATTCCTTTTCCCATTCCTCTCCAACACAACAAACAAAAGCAAAGGCAAAATGGGTCATCGAAGTTACATTTCGCCCGCTTCACCAATGCTCTTTGTTTGCTGCTGCTGCCTTCTATGGCTCTTCCCGATTCTCGCCGCCGGCATCACAAGGCACTACAAATTCGATGTACACGCATTTATTTATCTTAAAACCTCACACCCTTCTTATCTTTGCATGCTTTTGGCTCCAAATGTGCTTTGATTTGCTGACATTCTGATGATGCTAAATTGTTTCGATTATCGAAAGATCAATTACACGAACCTGACGAGGCTCTGCCACACGAGAAGCGTCATCACCGTGAACGGGCAGCTCCCTGGACCTCGCTTGATCGCCAGGGAAGGCGACCGCGTGATCGTTAAGGTCGTCAACCACGTTTCCAACAACATCAGTATTCACTGGTACGCGTATGGAACAAACATTTCTTCGTTGTTTTCGTTACTGGTTGCTCGTTTTTCGTTTTGTGTTTCGAGTAATGTTGATGAATCGCTATCTACGGAAATTTTTTACAGGCATGGGATAAGGCAGCTGACGACTGGTTGGTCCGACGGGCCGGCTTACATAACCCAATGTCCGATTCAAACCGGGCAGTCCTACACCTACAACTTCACCATCACGGGCCAGAGAGGCACACTATGGTACCATGCGCATATCTCCTGGCTGAGGTCCTCTGTTTACGGACCAATGGTGATTCTCCCCAGGAAGAATGAGTCCTTCCCTTTCCCCAAGCCCTACAAGCAGATTCCCATCCTTTTTGGTAATATGGAACTCTTCTTCTGCTTTTGTTGTTGTTGTTTTTTTTGTTTTTCCTCAACTCATCAGGATTATTTTTTCTATGATGAACTTGAAATCAGGGGAATGGTTCAATGTGGATCCTGAAGCTGTGATTGCTCAAGCTCTTCAGACCGGCGGCGGCCCGAATGTGTCCGATGCTTACACCATCAATGGCCTCCCTGGCCCTCTCTACAATTGCTCTTCTGCTTCAGGTCTATTTCTCAATCAATATCGAAATTGCAGGAGAAAAAAGCTTCAATTTTTCCTTCTTTTCTCAATATCCCCTGTTTTTCTTTTTGGGTGATCCAATCAGATACATTCAAGCTGAAAGTGAAGCCGGGAAAGACTTACATGCTCCGGCTGGTCAACGCTGCACTCAACGACGAGCTCTTCTTCGGCATCGCCAACCACTCCCTCACCGTCGTCGACGCCGACGCCGTTTACGTAAAACCCTTCGAAACAGAGTGGCTTCTCATAACTCCAGGGCAGACCACCAACGTACTTCTCAAAACAAAGCCGCATTCCCCCAACGCCACTTTCCTCATGGAAGCCAAACCTTACTTCACCGGACAGGGCACCTTCGACAACTCCACCGTCGCCGGAATCCTCGAATACGCTCCGGTTAAGAAGAGCACCGCCGCCAAACTCCCCGTGATGAAACCCACTCTGCCTTCGATCAACGGCAACTTCAGCACCCCTCAGGTGGCCAATTTCACCGCCAAGTTCCGCAGCCTGGCGAGCCCCAAATTCCCGGCCAACGTCCCGCAGACGGTGAGCCGGAAATTCTTCTTCACGGTGGGGCTGGGAACGTCGCCGTGCCCGCAGAACACGACGTGTCAGGGGCCGACCAACACCACCAAATTCGCGGCCTCGATCAACAACGTCTCGTTTGCTCTGCCTTCCGTGGCGATGCTGCAGTCTTACTACGCGGGGAATTCGATCGGAGTGTTTAGCTCCGATTTCCCTCAGAACCCGGCGAATCCTTTTAACTATACGGGTCCGGCGCCGAACAACACCAACGTCGGGAACGGGACGAAGGCTCTGGTTCTGGCGTTCAACACGAGCGTGGAGGTGATTCTGCAGGACACCAGCATCTTGGGAGCAGAGAGCCACCCGCTTCATCTCCACGGGTTCAATTTCTTCGTCGTCGGGCAAGGGTTTGGAAACTACGACCAGAACAAAGATCCGGCGAAGTTCAATTTGGTGGATCCGGTGGAGAGGAACACGGTAGGTGTGCCCGCCGGCGGGTGGGTGGCAATCCGATTCCTGGCGGATAATCCAGGTGGGTTTTTTCCCCCTTTCTTTTCAAAACTAATTTTGGGTTGTGTTGAATTGGAATTGGGTTTCTGATTATGTGGTTTTGGTTGCAGGGGTGTGGTTTATGCATTGCCATCTGGATGTGCATACGAGCTGGGGGCTGAGAATGGCGTGGATTGTAATGGACGGAGCTCTGCCGAACCAGAAGCTGCAACCGCCGCCGGCCGATCTTCCCCAGTGTTAGCAACAGCACTCCATTTCCTACTCTTTCCAAGCGTTTCTTCTTAATTCGTCATCTTCCCATTTTGGGGCTTCTTGGTTTCTTATTTGGTTTTCCTTTGTTTTTGAGTTCTTGTAATGTTCCTTTGCTGCACTGTTTTTTGCCTTTTCATTTTCCTTCAACAATCAACACCGGAGACTGTTAAAAGAGGCAGCAGAAGCCTAGAATCTTTGTTGTTTGTACCCTTTCTTAATTTAATAATGAGATTCTTTTGCGGCGTGAATATTTTAGTAATAAATATTCGTTCTTCTGATTGGAAATCAAAGGCACCAGTGGTCTAGTGGTAGAATAGTACCCTGCCACGGTACAGACCCGGGTTCGATTCCCGGCTGGTGCATTTCTTTTTCTTCTGCTCTTTTTGGCCTACGGGAGAAGTTTGCTTTTGGTGTTCTTGTCTTCTCAGAATGAGTTCCATTGTTCCAAGTTCCAACTTCCAAGCTCCCATTTGTGGTACAAATGAAAAATCAAGCGACAGGAATCTGAGAAAAATAGTTTCTACAAAACAAGAGTATTATTTGGGGCCAGAAACTGCGGTAAGCGAAAAACAGATGGCTAATGCTTGTGAGCAGTAGCAGCTCGAACACAAGTGAATTTTTACAGTTGACAAGTAGGAGGGGAAGTTAGGTGTGCAGCAAATGATACTACTGCAGCATGAGAGAAGAAAAGTATTGCTCGAATTCTTGATCAATGGTCGGCTTTCTGGCCTGTGGCTGAGGATCTGCATACAAGAAACAGAAAAAACACACAATAACATCCAAAATAGGCACAAGGAATCACACAAAGCTAACTATAGAGATGCTTCTGAATTCAGCAGCTTTTACCTTGGTCAACACTCCATCTTCCAGATGAAAGGACATAAACATGAGAGTTCGCTCCATTCAAACCAAGAACATCATCCACTTCATCGTCTTCGAGAGGGATATTTCCTCCCTTGTAGTACTGTTGAGCATATTCGAGCATTCCATCCTTGTGATCATATGCTTCAAGGCTGTCATAATAAAGATGTGGGAGTTCCTTCCCGTTACTAGGATCTGAAGAACACTGAGGATCCTGTGTAGAACTCTCGGAAAAACAATTCAACGACGAAGTAGAGGCTAGACTGCTGCTCGGCCATGTATTTGTGATCTCTGATTGCGGTTTAGCTTCACTAGATGACATGGTACAGGGATGTGAATCGACAACAAAGCTGTTGCTATCATTAGCAGATTCATAATCAGACATCATGTTGTCGATGGAATTCCCCTGTTGCTCGGCATTGTCCTTGAGTACATGATTGATTGTGTGTCCCACCTGATTTTTCTCATCACCAGGATGAACCCAACAATTATGCTTTGGTAGGGGAAGACCCAATTGCACGGCATTCAACTTCCTTTTCCTGTCAATACAACGATGTGATGTTCAGTGCAGTACTCGGAATCATACAAATCAATGAATCAGGGGACTCAAGTACCAAAAGCATAGCAGCTTGGGCCATTGACTGCTACAGCACAAATGGGACAGCCACTAGCCAGAGCTGGAAGGCCAATTAGCAATTCATATCAACCAAATCCAACGTCAATTTAATGAAAACTTCATTGTTGGAAGTATGGTAGGAGAATATGATACACTAATAGGCTTATCCCATTCCCTACGAGCAAGAAGTACTTTTAATCAATTCAAATCTGGTTAGATATTTTCAGCCAAATAATAACCATGGGGTCAACTCTTGTGGATTCTGACTGGAAAGGAAAGGTTGGAGAGAAAGGGTTTACTTTGAAAACACTCGCAATTGCTTGAACACGACAAGTGAAACTAGATCTCGATCATTAACCTCGAAATCGCATTATTTAAATCTTACCCACCCAGCTGAACCAGAGAAAACAAAACACTATAAACTTGGCAGCTGTTGTAGCTGTGATGACACACAACAAACAGCACAAGACTCGACAATTTTACACCAAATCAACGGATCTCAACTCTAAACTCCGACCAACTTGCGCCCATGAACTCTGAACTAAAAAAACAGAGAAAAACTCAGGAGAGGATGCAAAAGAGTAAGCAAAGCTTCGATCTTTCGAGGATAAAACTTGAGACCCACGAAACCTAACCTGTTGAGATAAGATGGGTTATCGTTATCTTCTGCATCCTGCATCATCGGGACGAGAAAAGACGACATGCTGAACCCCTCACAAACTGGGGAAGTGCAGCCTCCTGTGTTAGACTTTCCTTTTTCACTTTCTCCCCTTCCCTGGGTTTCTTTTTCTTGTCATTTTTTTAAGGATGCCCAAAGATTTATAAAATCCGTTTATACTTTCTGAGTACATTTCCCTTCTGTCCTCTAACTGGCGAACTATTAGCTCCCTATTCACAGCAGCAAGAGCGTGGGAACACGTAGGGATTCGATTCTGACCACGTTGCATGTCGAATGCATCCAACGGACGTTTTGGTTGTAAGATGATGGCAGAGCGCGTGGGATGTGGTGCAGAGAAGGCCATGCGGTTTCCACGTGGGCTTCATCCCGACTGCGGGATACTATTAGTTCAGCTGGCGGGACCATTGTCGTTATTATAAACTAAGAGGTTGTTTGGATGAGGAATTGTAACGAGTCAATTTGACGCTGAGATAATTGTATCAAATTGATTTGTTCGCCAGCAAAAAAATGGTCTGTGGTATTTTGAATTGATCCATTTTGAGTCAATTTCAATTTACCTGAGGATCGGATTGGATCCAATGGATTGGTACATTGATCTATATATCCAAATGATATCTAAGTCTTAGACCATTATGTAAACTTCTGATTGGCTTGCATGTGAGGAAGACAAGACGCGATTTATTGTTCTATTTTTGTCAAGGGTTTGAGCTCCACCCATAGATACTAGGATTTCAAAGAGAGAGCCACCCTTTCGCTTAATGTAAGCAATAGGTTGAACTCGATTAACAAAAAAATCATGTGTAAGTGTGTCTTCTCTCCTTACTCTACTCTATCTTGTTTTTGCTTCTCAATGGCACGCAATCTTGTTGATCTATGATTGAAGACGACCAAATAAGGGTCGGAGCCCATCTAGTTAAACTCTTATGTTTTTTTTTTTTATAAGGGTGATATAGGTTTCTCTTTTTGTGATTAAGGTACTACTTAAGGGATTCGAACCTGAGACCTCCAGGTTCTAGACTAGTGGTATTACCCATAGGCGGAGGGAGACCCATTGGGCCTTGTCCTGGGACGGGTAAATTTCGGAGGAACAAAAATATGTCATATATATATGTAATTGGTGATGTAAAACAACGCCTATAGGTAGTATTAGAGTATTTTTGTCACTACAGCACAACTCATTACTTATTCATAAATTAACATAAAATTAATTTATTATACTATAAACGAATTCTAATTGCAATAAAGACCTAATCGGATCTCTTTTCTCCTTATGCCTATTCGATTTTTTTCCCCAACAACCCTGAAATTGTCTAGCGACAACGACAATTCCACTAGTTTTGATTCTACGAATTACAATTGCAAATGTAAAAAGAGCATTTTTCAGCTTTGAGTTATATTAAGAACAAGTTTCCAAGTCGATTTGGCGACCAATTTGCTAATGCTAATTTAGTGAGATACATTGAAAAAGACTTATTTAATAGTGTAGAGGACGAATGTTTTTGCGTTTCTTTAACAATATGAAATCTCTCTGTGGTTGTTAAAAAGAGGACAAGGGTGGTTTGAAATGCTGGCTCCGCCACTGGTATTACCACTAGACCAAGCCCTTGTTCGTAACATGTGTTCTACATCTTCTTTCTAAATCCATCCAAATGATCAACAAAATTATATCAACAACCTAATTTACCTTGTCTTAGTTGAAGGTTGCCTACTTAATTGATTTAGTAACTTCCGTCATTATCTGTGTTGTTAACAAAATCACAAGGTCATAGAGTGAACCAAAGACGAAAGATCCCCTGCCTCTTCCCCTTCAAGGGACCTGCTCAGAGTAGCAGCATAACAAGAGAGCCCCATGTTGTTGGTTATAAAAAATTTCCAGTTCGGGAAGAACAGTAAGAACCCTTTGGTATAGTATCTAAACAAAAGTCGGTGAATTACATTCTACAATTCTTTTTTTTGTCTCTTCTACTTCCCCATTTGGCATGGCTTTCCTACTTTAATCCTGCTTACTGTACAACCCGACCAAAAAGAGAAAAAAGGTGCCTTCCTTCAGTTTCATACTGTCATTACAGCAAAAATTCCTGGTTCTGTTGAACAGCGACGAGCTTCATTTGGAGTTATCAGCCCATTTCATTAGCTATTCTGATGACTGATGTGTATGTGCCAATGACAGCGCTCAACAAGCCCACAAGTACGCTGAAACCACAAGCTGCCAGCTGGTAGAAGATGATTACAAACAGCTTTAGCGAAAACAGGTTACAAACTTCAACCGGTGGTCACCAAAATGAGACATTTTTAAGTAGATGCAGGGTCGAGTTAAGGAACGAATTCATTTACCTCTAACTTGGTCAATCTGTCCTGGAATATGCTGACATAACAAGCACATGGAAGGACGATAGCCTGTAATTTGAAAAATCACAGATAAAAACAAGATTTGAGACTTGACAGAATTGCTCGATGGTTCCGATTCGGTTCAAGGAAAGTGGCTCACCAGAAGCATTGCAAGGAAAGATCCACAGAAGGCCATCACAGAACCTGGAAAAATTATAGAGAAGATAATTTTTCTGATGACTTTGGAAAGAAAGGTCACTCCTACTTTAAGCAGGTGGTTGCAAAAAGCTTACCAAAGAACGGAACTGCCAGAGCCACAAATAAAGTTGAAAGTACTAAAACCGTTCTGATTCCTATTGATGCACCGTAAGATCTGAACCTGCCAGAAGGGATGAGTTCTTCTAAGCTCAACGCAACTGGCATCATGGTCAATGCATATTTTGTCATTGGGTTCACAACCTGCAGCAAGAAAGAAGGATACTTTAATTATACATAATTGGTTTTCAGGATAAAAAACTCAACTTTCAAGGTCAGAAGGGCAAGAACTCTACTGCTGTCCAGACTGCGATATTGGAGGAAACAAGCTGTTCTGGCATGTTCAGGGTAAACTGAGATTTCACTGCATCACCAAACAAGAGATACCCGCATATCGCCACTGCAGTGTACATGAACCAGCAGAAAACAAAGCTGCAAAGTCGAATAATAATCAAGTTGTGTTAGATAATTATATATTTATAAACGACGAGGGATTCCAGTTCTAATCGTCTTCACCTGACAATCAAAACCGAAGGAAACTTTGACGGTTCTCTCATCGAGTAGTAAATGTTTGGGAAAACAGCATGTCCAGAGAAGCAATATCCATATATACCAACTGCAAAAGGTAGATTTCCGAGGTCAATAGCTGTTCCACTTGAATGCATTCCAACTTCATTGGCCATCCCACTCCACACCAAGCAGCCAGCCAGTAGAACCGATGCACCTACTCCACCAACTTTTTCCACAAATAACACACACAAAAAAACCATCAGTTGGAAGACCGTACCTCGTCTTTGATTCCAAGTGAGTGGAGGAGAACAATGAGAAGTTTGGAAGAAAACCTGAAAGGTAGGAAAGGAGGGTAAGGTCTCGGAGCCAAACAGTTGGAAGAACTATGAGAGTTGCTGCAATGGGGAAGATTCGCTGAGCGTCGAGATGCATTCCAACCAAATCCATGCTTGTATTTGGGAACAATGTAGATAAGTTATCACTCGTCATGATTACATACTCCACACAAGCTGCCTACAATAAAAGCTCCCTCCATTTAGTGCAGAAAATTCAAGAGATCAAGATTTCCACCAGAAAGGAAAACGAGACTGTAATACTTACGTATAACTCGAAGTAAAGAAGAATCTGAAGTTAACAAACAAACAAAAGTCAGTCAATTTTACACAAGCAGCCATGGCTGAAGGAGCATTGTATATACTTCATTTGCTTTTTTGTAGAAATTCATGTCAGCATTATATACTCACAGACACGAGTAAGCGACCCGGTAATCCGAAAGCAGCCTGAGCAATGTCAGGATAAGTGCGAGTAAGAGGAGAGCTTTCCAGACATTCCTTCAGCAAGCTTCCAGTGTAGCAGCAGATGATCCCGAAGAGTAAAAGTATGAAGAGGCTAAGCCACCCTCCTTGTTTGACTGCATATGGAGTAGCAAGCAGCCCTATACCGCATAAAATATTGATCCCTACAACCTCAAACGAAAAGGGGAAACTAAAACAGTCATTACTTGAAAAGTTAGGGAGAAAATCACTATAATAGTGTGTGTTTTTTTTTCATTTACCATTGAGAACCGCTTGTGCAAACGAGCTTTGCTTATTATCGTCCTCCGCCGGTGCTTGTGAATGTGGAGATGCAGATGTTTGCCCCACGGGAGATGGGCAGGAGATAACTAGTTTCCCCAAATCCGGCTTTGGGATCAAGGATTCTTTCAGGAAAGAATCCGATTCGGAATCCCTCAACTTTGAAGGCGACAACCCATCAGTGTCTTCCTTCAGGAAGGAAATCGAGGAAGCAGCAGCAGCCACATTGGTGAACATGTCCATTGATGCCCTGAATCGTTCCAAAAAGAGGCAGCATTAATAAAATTCAATGGTGGAAAAAAAAACGAAATTATTCAAGGAAGAGAAGGAATGTGTGGTTCTGTGAGAACCTGAAGCTCTGAGGCCAGGTTGGAGTAGTGAGTTCCATGCTGTGGGAAGAAGGGATTGCATTAGGTGAAGATGAAGTGCTGCCCCCCGAATCTGAGCCATTGCTATCGTCGTCACAAGTTCTCTCCGCTTGGTTTTCTTCATCGTCGGTCTGGAACTGATCTTCCCGATCAGGTCCCGTCCCCAGATCCTCCTCGTCAATCTTCATTATTTGTTTTTAATTTCTCAGTTCGACATTAAGATAGGGAAAGCGAGAAACCCGAAAGAAAGCAGAAACCATAGAACAACTGAACAAAGCATGAACAAATAGGCTTGTTTGTCGCATGGAATTACACGTATAGAAATATCATATACGCTATTTCCTCGGAGATGGATACCAATCACTCCTCATTCTCCGAGTTCCCTCCGCAAACATATATCGGAAAATAGAGAAGAAAATATATATATGGATAACTCCTATACTCCAAGTTCTCCCACCACCATTGATCTAATCTAACAGTCATTATTAATTCTGCTAAAATTAATTATTAACCTAGAAATATAATTATTAACTTCTTCCCTTAAATAATTATAGGTACTTTTAGTGGTGTACAACAGTTTGCAACGGTCCGGACCGGACCAAACTAACGAGAACCGCGATCCATTAGTGAAAGACATCTTAGGACCAAGGATCGAACCAACATTAAGTTCTCACTAATTCATTAACAAAAGTAAAAAATCAAACCTATTCAAGAGAACGAACTCCTAAAAAATAGCCAAATCATACATAAATAATTACAACAAATTTCCTTTTAGGTTTCCTTTGTTATTGCTTCATCATCACCCGCTTCATTATTTTCACTAGTAATAACGTCATCATCTCCATCACCTACTCCACCATCTAGCCCATCAATATATTTTTCTTTTCTTCTCAACATTGTAATGATCCCCGACTCTATTACCTTCACTGTTGACAGTCTCATCCCTCTTCTAAATAGCATCAGCATCTATATTACCGGCTCCACTACCTCCACCATCTATAGGCTTTTTCTTCATTCAAAACTTAAATGCAATGATAAAATGCTTGCGAGTTGAAATATCATTTTCAAGCCATCGGAATTTACCTCGTCGAGCTCACTATCATCGGTGGCGTTATTTTTTTTTTTCTTACTCATCCTTATGACATGAGTACCCATATTGTCATGGTTTATATCATAAAATCAAAATTTTCCTATTGGTTAACTTGGATTATATTAATTTGGATCTAAAAAATTGTTGCAGGATCGAATTATGATTTTATATTTGTCTATTTAGTTTTAGCTTGGTGGATCTTAAGAAATTATAAATATATTATAAATAATTTATGAAGTTTCTTAATATTCGGAAATATTATAAGCATTGCATTCTAAAGTTAAAAGGACTCGTATTAATATTATTATAGTTGAATATGGATAAAACTATTATTATTATTATATTGTTTACCGTGGGTTTATTCATGTATTGTATACTAAAACTATAAGGACAATTATTATGTTTATCATAATAGTTTAATTAGAAGTCAACTTATTAATTACATGGCGGAAAATCTATGCAAAAAATTATAATTTTTTTAATAATTAGAATGAGGAATGACAAATATATCCTTCCTAAAAACACTAGGCTGGAAATTCTGAATGAAACATGTTCTCGTGAAGAACTTCTATAAATTAGTGGTAGGATTTTGTAGTTGAGAACAAAGAGTCTAGACAGCGTAGTGCTGAACAATGTAGCTCTTACTGTAAGAATTTTTCTTTGTAGTACAGAGCTGAGAATTCGGAGTCAAAAGCTTGGTTCAGTATTTAATATAGTAATTAAGTAGCAACAATGTGAAAGCTATCAATTCCTTGCAAAAAAAATGGAGAACAATTTGATAGCTCAAAGTAGGGAACTTTGCTGAAGTACTATTACTTGATTTGGCAATAATAAATCACCCGAATACCAGAGAGCTGCTGGGTAATTGCAAAGAGAGCACTCCATTTACCAAAATGCTAGTGTATAACCTAACATTATGTATCAAATGGAGAGCTGACAAAAGCCCTCAGGGTCCATTTGATTACTGATGTTTGCATAAAATTGTTCCTATCCTTCATAAATCGTCTAATTCTTTTGTTAGAACACGACTATTCTTTTGTTCCTTCCTTACAGGCACATTAAGCCATTCAATGAAATCTATTCACTCTAAAAATTCTAACTCCCAAAGGGAGAGGTGAAACTAGAGATGCATGCGGATTCAAATATCTGTAACTCTCTGGGGAGAAAGAAAAAAAAAACAGACTTCACAATATGAAATTTGAAGAAGCACCTGTCCCTTGTGATGTTAATGCTACAGATGCTACGAAGGTGGCCAAGCTGGACAAAACACTGGCATACTATACTTGTAGCTCCATTTTGGACAACCGAATCCCCTGCCTGAAACCAGCGATACTTCAATAAGGCAAAATCGGTTGGCATATGAAATTCAAACTTCAGAGTATCAATTTTTAAAAAGTATACACACCTGAATTTAAGGTAGTTATGTCCTCAATCATCAGTAAAGCAGTCAGCAGATTAACAATGATTGTAGCAGCATACTCGATTGGACTATCTATATCGACTTTGAGCCAGACAGCCTCCTGCTTCGGACATAAGTCTGCCATGTCCCTAACCATCACAAAGTTGAACCTCTTAATAAAGCAACCAGAAAAACTGCATTTGATATTCTCTAATCAAGCCTGCTGCCAGTCAATGCGAGTGTTGCTAAGTGACATTCACTAATCTTCTCGTTGCATTTCTTCCCCAACTTAACAGAAGTGGCAAGTTCATCCAGTTCTATTCCAAAACTCAATGCTTCTTCAACATACAACTAGATGGCTTTATTCCGGGCCTAAAAAGTACCAACAGTCTAGGAAGTTTTCATCTCAGGAAAAGAGAGAATCGGGTTACCGGAAGAGGGAGGAGACCGAATGATACGATCACCTGGAGAAAATTCCTTCACTGTTCAGCCCACAGAATACACCACTCCAATCTCTTCGTGTCCTCCAACTGCAGGCACCGGAGACCGTAAATCACATACTCCTACTCCAACAATTCAGAAATATGAAATGCCTGGTACAGAATTAGACTCTATAGGCCAAATATATGTGCCATTATACCTTCAATTCGATTGATATCAGAAGGATTAATCAGTGCAGCTAGCATCCTACCGCAAATATGGTTCTCCTTCAGTAGTTCAGTTCCACCAGCAACAACTCGACCATCCTAAATGAAGTGAGCACACTTACACAACTATCACATCAGTGCAATGTCAACCGTTAACCTAACTTCGTGCACCGAAGTTCATATAGCGGGTCACCTAACAACGGAATCGGGCTGGGCGTGCTGGTTGTAAACAATGGCCTTGGATGGCGGAGCCATGAGTGCTACCAATCAATACAGCCCTGCCGAGATTGGAAGAATCAATACAGCCAATCAATTGGTTAGGAACAACTGAAATCTGATCCTCTTCGAGCCGCCGAAGCTTATCTCAAATGAAACCTTCAGAAGATCAGACATGGGATCAAAGTGGAGGCCTGAGTGAGGGGTGACTTACACAGTTACACTCCGGGATTAGAGGGAAAAGGAAGATCAGAAGGAATTTAGCCGCCGTGCAAGTCCTTCAAGGATGTAGTCGAGGAAACGTCTTCTGCAACACTATTTCAGTCCCTCAATCACCGAATCCACTCTGTCGATGAGCTTTCTTCTGTCCCTGCTACAGTCTCCCAATCACAATTAATCTCGTTGGAGCTCTCGAGTTTCACCAGCTCTCTAAAGCCGCGAGCAGAAACGACAAGAAATTGATTGGTATCCAGCGCCTGATACAACCACGGGGCATGCGGAAGAAATCGACCGATCGGCCTCCTTCATCTTCGGCATCTACACACAACCAGCTAATCCTCTGGTGGCAGCACCAGACGGTGATGGGTCCCGACGGCAATGGTGAATCGCATTCGCAGGAGTCAAGCCTAGAGTGCGAAATTGGGAAGGATGCAAAGTTGTCAACCCGCGGGTACACCCGGGTTGACCCACTTTGACCCTCACCCGGTGAGAAAAACGAGTCACGCGCATTTATCGGATCGACCGCTATAAGGTACTGGGTTGGAGGTCAAATTCTGTTATTTTTTTCTTTGGTTATCGAAATGCGCTTATTTTCCGATTTTTCTTTTCGCCTAACTCAATCTTTGGAATTCTAAGTTGAACATTTGAATATTAATGTTATATAAGTGTGTGTGAATTTTCACTATATGTTGGATCTAAGTACGACATGTTATTTTGGTGGAATATTATATGTTATAATTCATATGTTAGATGATATTTGATATAATTTATCAGGATAAGTACAATATAATGACTACTTTCATATTTCCGGGCTAAACCGGGTGACCCATTGACCCACTAGCTCGATCGGGTCCGGGTCAACCCTCGGGTTGACAAATGGCAACAACTAGGCTTGAGGCTTGACAACCTTGACCGACCTGCCAGCTACGCACCCGAAACCGCCCAGATAGTGACCATTTTACCCATCCGACGTAGGTAAATGGCGAATTTGAGTATTGCCCGAAATCTGTGAGTACCAGATAACGGATAGCGATGGATGTCGTGGTATCTGCTCCGACACTGTCCTGTCTTCCAAAACGACGTCGTATTGGATCTCAGTATATAAATTAAACAAAGGACAAAGAAACCTCATTCCCTTCCCTACTGTCTCTCCATCGATCCCCTAATCATTCATTTCGCTTAAAATTTCCACCGATTCCCCATGAATTCCTCTCTATCCAGATTGTTTATACTTCGATAATTCCCAGTAGGCAATCATTATCCTGCAAATTGGCTAATTGGAGGCTAGTTTTGCTGGCAATTTCTTCGAGAAACAAAATGCAGAACCCTAAAATGCTCGTTTTCTCCCTTTCCTTCCGTATTCTATTGCACCTTCTTCTTTCTTCTCATATATATCAACCCTGCGATTAATTTTAGGATTACTGGTCAGTCTCAATACTTCCTTATTTCATTACCTTCATTCTCCTTAGAGGACGGTTGAGGTAATCATTAATAAAACTTCATTTCTTTTAGTTTATTACTACATTAGCTAGGTCTTTATCAATCGAGGAATGCTAATGTGATTTGGTTTGTTTTGACTTTGTTGGAGTTCATCAGGTTCGCATCAGGCATCATCTCACCATCTACATCTGGTCAACAAATCCTCGCTCTCCATATTACAAGTTAGGCATAGCCTTACTCCAAATCAACTACGGATTGTAATTTTGTAATCTGTATGTGTTTGGACTAAGGGTCTTGGACTAGGGATTGTGCAGGTTGCATGTGTCGATTGCTTGTGTGCTCTGTTTGAGTCGTGGTGGTTGATTGATTGCTTTTGTTTTATAGTTTATGTAGATGGACAGTTCAATTGAAAACGACGCTTTTAATGTGAATGATCCTCCTGTGCTTACTAATCAAAACTCTGATGGTAATGGTAATGGTTATGGTAATGTTAATGATAATGGTAATGCAAATAGTAAAGGTAATGTTAATGGTTATGGTTATGGTTATGGTAGTGATGTCTTGGCAAATGGAAATGAAAATGTTGAAGTCATTCTTTAGGAAGATCGTAAATTGATCTCTAATGTCTGGCCACATTTTGTTATGGTGAAGTTTAATTGGGAAATTAAAGCTAAGTGTAGGTACTGTAAAAAATGACTAGGTGGTGATACTAGTAATGGAATCTCCCACCTGAGGAAGAGGAACTATTATAAAACTTGTACCCAAAGAAAGATACATGATGGTAGATAAAGAGTTCTTGGTCTTGATTACAAACCAACTGGAAAACCCCTCTTATCTCCTACTCAATTCAATTCTAATGTGTCTAGGAAGTAGCTGTGTTCTATGATTATGGTGCATGAGTATCCCCAAAACATTGTTGAACACTTGTTCTTTGCAACCACAGTTCACTGTGCCTTGTAGAAGTACAGTAAAGAAGGACATAATGGGGTTATATGGGATTAAAATGCAAAGTTTCAGAAGGTTCTAGATGGTCATATTAGTAGAGTTGCAGGGACTACTGATATGGGGACTGCAACCAATCCAAAGAGGGGGTTTACTGGCCATTTTACTAACAATTCTTCTGGTCATATTGGTCGATCTAACCCCAAACTGGTTTGACCCAATTAATCCGGTTCAACCAAATCCCAACGATAGTATGACAAGATAGATGGGGAGGAGGATGAGGAAGAGGCGATGGTGGTGAATGGTAGGAGACATGGTAGTGAGGAAGGGATTTGAGAAATTTGTTTCATAAAAAAAATCATTTGTTTGTGTTTATTTGAGGGGTCTTTTCTTATTTCATAGTTTTGTTTTCATTTTTAAATTGTAAATAATGTATAAAAAGTATTCGAATTCGAATTTTTAATAATTTTCATGATGGCATCACACGTTGATTGTCAGTCATTGTTGTGTCATCAAACTTGATTGTCAATCCACGGGGTAGGGCCAACATAGTTCAAATAGTGTAAATTGCAGGCCAGTATGGGGATTTTAGAAAATCCTGGACAAATTAGTGTATTAGTATAAAGTTCAGGTCATTTTAAGGTACAGACCATTATTTTTCTTAGAAAATTACATTTTAGAAATTACAAATTGAATTTCTATTAATTTCATTCTCTCCCTCAATTATGCTTCTTCGTTCTCCTCTCTGCCTTTCACTAGCGACCTATCTGCCTTCCTCTGACCTTCTTCTCGATTCTTTTGTCTCCTCACAGACATACTAGTAACAGTTCAAACGAACAAATACCACTGCAAAAAATTACCAATTGAGGAAAATAACACCACTATGAAAACAAAACCAGTACTACTATGAAAATATAAGAAAAAATCAGTACCAAATTGAAACACCACCACTATAGAAAACAATGCAAAAGAGAAAATCAATACCAGTTTAGAAAAAAGCAGTACTATTATGTGAACAAAACAAAAATCATTACTATTCATAAAATCCAACCTCCCTTTGATAAATAATATCACAATAAAATAACTCATATCTGAATTTTGAAAAAAATACAAAACCAGTACCAGTGTATTTGAGAGGAAGATAGAATGAGTACCAACATATATAATAAAAACCACTACTAGAATAAAAATCAGATATACGTTCGAAAAAAAGAAGAAGAGAAAACCAGTACCAGAAAAAATAACTCTATAACACTAGACCAAACTCATATTAGGGATGACAATCAAACCCATGATCGCATGTACTCGACTGTCCCCTACCCAATGAACGAGGGAATCCCCGCATAGACTTGATATGGGACGAGTATGGATAAAACTCACAAAAAGTTTGATGTGTATGAGGCGAGTATGGTTCTAGCCTCCATTGCCCCATACTCATACCCATACCCCGCCCACCAAGAACATTTCTTCACATCTAAAAAAATACATGGATCAAATTGTAACCTATTAATGATAATGAAGGTAACTCAAGAAAATTGTAAGCTAGTTCGCCTTTCCTTCAATTCTCCCTGCATTGTTTCACTATTCTCTCTTGTTAATAAGATAAGTATGTTAGTTAATTATTACTTAATAGATGTATCAGAGTCAGAATTCTCCAACTTGGAAAATATTATACTCTATCTTATGAATTAATATAATGGATAAAATAGGATCATATAATTTTAACGGTATTCAGAATTAATTATATATTTGTTGACTTCATGATAGAGTAGGTCCGTTTAGTATTATTATTTAAAGTTTATACGTAGATTCTTAGGTATAATAATGTTGAATGTACGGGGCATGTATTACCAACGGGTACATGAATGAATTTGAAAAACCTTCCTCACATGGATATGAAGCGGGTACGAGTTTGAATATTTAAAAACGGGGATGTGGACGATTTAGACGAACTCGCTTCATTCCCATCCCTAACTCATATATTTGTCATCGACGTTAGATTAGTCGGCGAGAGAAAAGACCGACGGAAAGAGAGACATTTATATAAAGAGAACTAACATGTAGAAAGCAACTCGGAGAGTGTGGACACACGAAGAGACAAAAACATGTTGCTACCTATAAAGGGTTTGCAACTTTGCATCCTAATATTCCTAACCTTCCGAAGAAATTAGGAAAGAAAATGTGGTTTACTTCAGCTTTTAAACTTACATTTTATTTAAAGTGAAAATAAAAACACTCAAATCTACAGCTGTTTATTCGTTAAAAGTACATGGCTCGCTAATTTTTTCTTTTTTCTCTAAGAAAAAAATATAATAGATCGTAAATATTCGTGATTTAGTGATATCGATCATAATTCCTTCAAGGCAATAGAGCATATATCCACCGCACCATCACCAAGTAATTTTGAGACAAATTTTCTTTTTTCCAATATCATAGAAATCAAATGCAAACATGATGACTAGCAAACATAACAACATACATATAGAATAGAGAGCTAGCAAACATGATGACTAGCTCTAGCTAATAGTACTGCATATCCATCAGTCCATACGATCCATACCCAATAGCACCATACTAAATGACAATAACACCCTCACATTCATATATAACTAGTACTCAAGTAGCTAGAGTAAGCAAACACCGGCGAACTCCGGCCGGCGGCGGTACACCTGAGAATCAGAGGTGTGTCCCCTCCGGTGGATGGTTCCTGATGAACCGGATGGTGATGCGGCCCTCATTCCCGACGCCGCAGTGGCAAAGAGCAGCGCCGGGATCGTCCAGCAGGCGGTTGCCGAAGTAGAGCAGCATGTCGTCCGGCCCAATCTCCAGCAGGCCCATGGTGTGGAGCTTGTCCAGAATCTCCCCCCTCACGTAGCCCACGGCGGCCGTCTCGTAGCACATGATGAAGTCGCCGCCCAGCCACGGCGGGTACCCTTCGTAGTGGAGCATCACGCGGATCGTCTTGGGCTCGATCTCCAGCAGCAGCTTCGCGGTCTCTCCTCCGGCCTTGATCCCGTAGGAAGCCAGCGTCCGGTCGTCGTCCATCTTCGCCTGCTGCTGCACCAGCGGCGGCAGCACGTGGAGAGTAAGCCTCCAGGCGGGGACGTTGCAGTCCGACTCGATCCGCTGCTTCACGTCCGCCACCGTGGCCGAGGTGGGGAACGAGTAGGCCCATGGGAGCCCGTGGCCTCCGGAGATCTCCAACTTGCACTGATCAGCGTCGCTGCTGCTGCTGCTGCTAGCCATCTTCTCAATTGTTGTGGAAGGTTTCGACGACGAGAAAGCTAGGTAGGGAAAGGTTTGACTGATCACGACGGTGGATAGGGATGCTTAAAGGGTTTTGAGTGTTTGTGTATTATATGGTAGAGGGTCATGCCAAATAGATGGAGGTTTTGGAACTCTCACGGAAGATTTGTGTTTGGTTTCCGACGGCCAACCATTTAATTTGCATGCATGCAGCTTAAACAGTAGTCGATCGAGTCCAGTCTCAATATGGGCTGATTTGCATGAGGACGATCCAATCATCATATTCTTATTTTTCCAACTACTACCAGAGAGGCGCCAATATGCACTACAACAGAAACTACCTTTTGTGACGAGTAAAAATGGTCGCTAAATGTCATATTTTGGTGGCGAAAACTATGTTGTGACCAAAAAAATTTGGTAGTAGCTTTGGTCATATTTGCCGCGTTAGGAAAACCAATTCCTGACCAATTTTTTGATTTGGTCACAATACAGTATGTTTTGTGACGAACTGTTCCAATTGGTCACAAGTTTTTTTTTTTTGCAACCAAGATAATTGGTAACAATAAATCTGTAAAAATAGTCACAAATGAATACCTGATTGGTCACAAATAACATGAAAACCAACCAATTCATATATCATTTACCAACCAAATGATTAAGTCACAAAAGCAATTATTTAAAGCCAAAAATTTTGGTTACAAAACTATTCTTCATAGCTAATGTAATTATCATTAAGTAACCAAAATTTTTGGTTATGAAACTCTTATCCTTACCAATATTTAATGGTCACTATATAATCCAAATATGAATAGTAATTTTGGTTGTAAAATGTATATAATGTAACCAATCTATTTTCATTGGTCATAAATATTATTTCCAACCATGTTTATGGTAACCATACGTTATAAATGTGACCATTTTTTTGGTTATAAAATGTTCTAAATATGACTTCAAATTTGGTTATATATATTAGTTGAGAAAGGCTACTAATTTGGTTATTATAGCATAATCGTAATGAAACCAATTTAGTCCATAATGGTCACATTATATTTCCAACCAAATACCAACTTACATTAGTTCATAGCAGTACTAATTCATTAAAAAAATACAAAAATAGAAAAAAATGAGAAACTCCAATCTGCCAAAGAAATCACTTCGGCTTGAGAGGTTCCTAACTGCTGCAGTTGACATGATCACCCAACTCCTTTAAATTCTTCTGCCCCTGTTCGAAATACCTGCACCACAGTACAAATTGAGTGAATAAAACAAGATTCTTGGTTCTCAATAACCGATCAAAACTGTATGATGATCCTAACCATCAACTGTTGACTACTAAGTGGCATCCCAAGAAACTACAGCAACATCCTAACAACAGCTACCTGTTGATAAGTCAAAGGCTAAAACAACTAATTGAGTAGGCTCAGGGGAAACAAACCAGTCAACAAAAGCAAACTCGATTTAAACTGAGCTTAATCTCAGCTGATCCGGAAATGAGAATGAACTGCGATCCATGGAATGCTACAACTACTAACCTTGCCGATAATGGAGTTCACAGATCAGTCCATTCATAGTTTTCTATCTATCTAAAGACTCTTGATGGATAGAAAACATACATCACAGCTTTGAACATCATGGTAGCAAAAATTAACGTGTTTGGATCCTTTGTAGTAAATAGAAGAAACCAAACACACACTGAAAAGAAAGAGTAGAATCTTACAGGATTTCACTTGAGCTCTTCTTCATTCATTCCCATCCCAACTATACGATCTTGCTTGTATCCTTATGGGTAATGGCTGACCTAAACACAAAATTATGACCAAGATTCTGTTAAAATGTGCAGAGCACATAAATCAGGGTGTGGAATGTTATAGGGATAAGAGTTTCTTACCCAACTGCTACACATGTCCAGGATGCATACACCTGGAGTATTGCTAGGAGGGAGAACCTCTGAGTAGTACTTTGTAAGTGCAGTTAAATCAACCTGCTTTCATCTCTAGCTGTTAAAACAACCATAACGCCATTAGAAGCCAACTGCCTACAAATCTCGAACCCAATCCCCTTGTTCCTCCCGTCACCTCCAGGAAAACCACACAAAAAACGAGCAATGAGAAAATTGAACAGTTCTTTTCAATGCAGTTCAAAACGACGAAGCTACTAAAAATGAGAAATTGACTTGTAATTCTGAACATCGTCGTCGCGGCCGGTCTTGACGCGTTGTGGTTCCTCCTCCACAGCGCCTTGGAAGAGTCGAAGGAGATCCCGAGCACGAAGGAGAGTGAGCGACGACGCCGGCAATATCGCGGACGAAGGATGAGCGGCGGCGGCAATCTCGCAGGCGAAGGATTGAGCGAGTCGAAGGTGCAATGTCGACATTGTCTTGTACTTCTTCAGAATCGACCACTTCAGGAGGTGCTATGGGGACATTCTTCTCCATTATTCGCTTCCTTCTGCAACCATACAAGAAAAAAGGATATGCTACTTAGGATTGCAGAACAAAAATCCCATTAATGATTCCGCTGTGCAAACTGATACAACAGAGAATGTATCTTACAATTTCATTTCTTAAGACAACAAAAGCTTTACGTCCTTGGCGATGGGAGGCCTTTACAGTTTACACGCTGTCGGTTCTGTGTGTTGGCAACAGCAACACGCTTCAAATGAAAGAAGTAACAAAATTAGTAATGAAATTTTCTGGGCGAACACAGATCAATCAATGTACAGGATCTCAACTTTCAAGCTGTCATAAGAATGCAGACAAAAACAAAAACACCAACAAGTACTGCCCCACTTCTAACCTCTCTATCCATCTACTTGAAAAATGTCTGGCAACCCCTAAATCAAACCTCTCCAGTGCTAATGATATGGGGGAAAGCTCTCAACTTTTTCATTATTTCTCTAGTTGCCATGAATACACAGGAGAGGAGTCAAAGTTCATGCACCTGTGGCTTCTACTCATAACAAACCTTTTGCTGTTAATGAATCCCTTGATGTATTTACATTTTAAGCCTGACAACCCCTAAATCAAACACAACCATCAACTTAAGCCTGACAACTTTCTGCATATTCTATTTTGAAAAATAATCAAACTCGAATTCATCGATGTCAATACCTTAGCTTTGTCACTGAGCCAATAGTCAATCAAATCGTCCCAGTTCTTTTGGCTTATTCCAGGAGGCTTCATTGTTCTAGCTTCCACTGCATCCCTGCACTCAAGGAATATCTTTTTCAGCTTGGAACGTTGCTTCTTGACTTGGATTTGCAATAACCCATCGATAGAATCTTGGACAGCCTCTTCGCTGATATCTTCAACTTGCAGATGCCTATCACCAGTAATATATTAATCAACAATGTGTTCATGGTAAAAGAAAACAATCATAAACAAACTATACCAGCTCCTAATAATAAAATGCAATCACTATAAATAAATTAATCTTACATTTATTCTGTCATAAGCTGAACGCAGATGGTTCTTCTTGAAATCCTTAGTCCAGCGGATAGGGATCTCATCCATGTATTCTCGACTTATCAAACCAAGCTCACTTGAAAGTTTGGCAGATTGGACACCATTAACTGGTCGACCTTGTGAGACATCAATTGTAATTGGAAATTTTTCTTTCCCCATGGCAGCAGCCAGTTTCATCGTTTCCAAGCCTCTTGTTATACCTCTAACCTTCTTCTTCTTCTTTCGATTTTGATCTATACATTTAAGTAAAACCACTTGGCGATGGGTTTCCCAAACACAGTGAATAAAATGCGAATGGGCTTTTGTTGGTATTGATGCCTCAAATTAATTCAAGACTTGGAGTTATGGAAGACACTTGAGGTTACTTGGGGTTATGAAAGTTAATGACCACATGGAGTTAATTGTGTGGAGTTTCCATTTGGTTAATGGGAGTGCCGTTCACTTTTTCTTTGGCATCTCATAAGCCATTTTGCATGGCTATAAATAGAGAGTCTATTGTTGTTGAATAGACACACCAATTCCATCCAACTCCTTTATTCACCTAAAGTGTAGAATATCTTCTTGAGTACTTTTCTTTTATGTTGGGAGTTTTCTACTTACTCCACAACTTTGTACGTTGAAGATTATTCCTTGATCATAGTGGATTTACTGGCTTGTCCAGCCCGTGGTTTTTCTCCCTCTTCTTTGGAGGGTTTTCCACGTAAAATTGGTGTCTTGTCTTTGTTCATTCTCTTCTCTATTTTCTTGTTAGATTTCATATTGGGTTTGCTTCCGCTAGTGCTCATTTATATCCAGGTTCAAAAGTCTTTAAAAGACAACAAGTGGTATCAGAGCTCTTGACAACCAATTGAAATCCTCGACAAGATGACTGCAAAGTTTGACATTGAGAAGTTTGATGGCAAGATATCATTCTCGATATGGAGAATTCAAATGAAGGCAATTTTGACACAAAATGGTGTTCAAAAGGCTTTACTTGGTCTCGAAGCCAAACCAGAGACCTTGACTGATGTCCAATGGGAAGAGCTCGATGAAAAGGCTCTTACTGCTATTCAATTATGCCTGTCAAAATCGGTTTTGCAGGAGGTGGTGAGTGAGATAACTGCAATTGGACTTTGGACAAAATTAGAGTCACTTTATATGACGAAAAGTCTCGCTAACAAGCTTCGTCTAAAAGAGAAGTTGTACACTACTCGTATGGCTGAAGGTACTCCAATTCAAACCCATCTTTCTACCTTCAATTCCATTGTTATGGACTTGGAAAATATTGACGTGAAAATTGAAGATGAGGATAAAGCTGTTTTATTAATATGCTCATTGCCCCAGTCCTTTAAACACTTTAAAGAGATCATGCTCTATGGAAATATGGATACTTTATCTTATGAAGATGTAAAATCTAACTTACTGTCAAAAGAAAAATTTGACTTTGAGTCCAGTTCTAATGACAAAGGTGAAGGTCTATTTATAAGAGGAAGATCCAAGGAAAAAGGGGAATCAAGCAAAGGTAAAGGTAAAGCTCGATCCAAGTCACATGGTCGAAAATCTGATGATGGGCAGTACTGTCGCTATTGTCGCAAAACTGGTCATGAAATTTCTAATTGTTTCAAATTAAAGGCCAAAGAAGAAAAGAAAAAGCAATCTCAAAAGGCTTCTGAAGCCGGAGAAGCTAGTATCGTCAATGACGATTCTGATGATGAAGGTTTGGCAACAATTTCTTCTTACGATGGCAGTAATTCGGATGTTTGGGTTCTTGATTCTGCATGCACTTTTCATATTTGTCCCAATAAGAACTGGTTCAAAACACTTAAACCTGTTAATTCTGGTGTTGTGCTAATGGGAAATGATGATCCTTGCAAAGTTCTTGGTATTGGTACAATTGAAATGCGTCTTCATGATGGGGTTGTCAGAACTCTTTCTGATGTTCGCTATGTTCCTGACATGAAGCGAAATCTTATTTCTTTAGGCACCCTCGAGTCTCTTGGGTGCAGATATGGAGCTGAAGGTGGAGTTCTTAAGGTATCTAGAGGTTCTCTTGTTCTGATGAAAGCTAACCGCATTGGTATGATATATGTCCTGCAAGGTTCTGTTGTTACAGGTTCAGCAGATATTTCTACCTCGCTGCTTGATTCGCATAATACTCAATTATGGCATATGCGGCTAGGACATATGGGTGAAAAGCCAATGACAGTTCTAAGCAAGAGAGGACTATTGGGGAACCAAAATTTTGGGAAACTTGACTTTTGTGAACATTGTATCTTCGGGAAGAAGAAAAAGGTCAGTTTCTCTCCTGCTTCCCATAGTTCCAATGGGGTGCTTGATTATATTCACTCAGATTTATGGGGACCCTCTAAATTTCCTTCCATAGGAGGTCGTAGATACATGATGACAATTATTGATGATTTCTCTCGTAAAGTTTGGGTTTATTTCTTACGGCACAAAAATGAAGCCTTTTCTGCATTTAAAAAGTGGAAAGTGCTAGTTGAAACTCAATCAGGAAGGAAAGTTAAGAAGCTTAGAACTGACAATGGATTGGAATTCTGTGAAAATGCATTTAATGAATTTTGTTCCTCACATGGAATCGGAAGACACAAAACTCTAGTTAAAACACCTCAGCAAAATGGTGTTGCCGAAAGACTTAACAGAACAATTCTCGAAAGGACTCGGTGTATGATGTCAAATGCAGGTTTATGGCATAGACGTGATTTATGGGCAGAAGCTGCAGCCACAGCTTGTTATTTAATCAACTGTTCTCCACATAAGTCGTTGGATTATAAAATTCCAGAAGAAATTTGGACAGGTAAACCAGTTGATTATTCCAAATTAAGAATATTTGGTTGCCCATCATATTATCACGTAAATGAGGGTAAGCTCTCTCCAAGAGCTAAAAGGTGTTTATTTCTGGGATATTCTATGGAGTCAAAAGGCTATCGTTTTTGGTGTATTGAATCTCACAAGGTTATTCAAAGTAGAGATGTTACATTTAATGAAGATGCCTTATTTTCTGTCAAAGATGGTACTTCTTCGTCCCATGATGCAGAAAATCTTGAGACTCCAAGAGACAAGGTGGAGTTCGAACAACAAGATTCACCTACCCATCTATCTTCTCTAGAGTTAAATCCTAGTGAAGTTCAAAATGAGGAAATGCCACCTCAAGTGCCACAAGATTATATCTTGGCTCGAGATCGGCCAAGGAGAGTTATACAAAAACCTGCTCGATATAGAGATGATGAGCTTGTTGCGTATGCTCTCGCCGTTGCACAAGAAATTTCAGAAGAAATTGAGCCTGCTTCTTTCAAAGAAGCTATATCTTGTGTAGATTCATCTAAATGGCTTGCGGCAATGAATGAAGAAAACGAAAGTTTGTTGAAGAATAATACATGGGAATTATGTATCCTTCCTACGGGGAAGAAAGCACTTTCAAATAAGTGGATATACAAAAAGAAAGAAGGAATTCCCGGTATTGAAGAGGCAAGATGGAGGGCGCGGTTGGTTGTTCGCGGCTGCAACCAACGTGAAGGTATTGATTTCAATGAAATCTTTTCTCCTGTTGTGCGTCACACTTCCATAAGAATTTTGCTCTCTTTTGTTGCTCTCTTTGATTTGGAGTTAGAGCAACTTGATGTGAAAACTGCTTTCCTTCATGGTGATCTCGAGGAGGAGATATACATGAAGCAACCAGAAGGCTTTGTGATTCCAGGAAAGGAGCATATGGTTTGTCGCTTGAGAAAATCATTATATGGTCTCAAGCAAGCTCCTAGACAATGGTATAAGCGTTTTGATACTTTTATGATTGGAAATGGTTATACACGAAGTCAATTTGATAATTGTGTATACTTCCAAAAATTTCCCGAGGGCTCCTACATTTATCTACTTCTTTATGTTGATGACATGCTTATTGCTTCTAAGAACAGAATGTTGGTCGAAAGGTTAAAGTCACAACTAAAAGGAGAATTTGAGATGAAGGACCTTGGAGCAGCAAAGAGGATTTTAGGTATGGAGATCCAAAGAGATCGACAAGCTGGTAAATTATTTTTGAACCAAAGAAAGTACATTGATAAGGTACTTGAAAGGTTCGGAATGATTGATTGTAAGCCCACTTCTACTCCTCTCGCTGCTCATTTCAAGTTATCTGCTGCTTATTGTCCAACAACAAATGAAGAAGTGGATTATATGTCTAGTGTTCCATATTCAAGTGCAGTTGGCAGTTTGATGTATGCTATGGTCTGCACAAGACCCGATCTTGCATATGCAGTAAGTGTTGTCAGCAGGTATATGCAAAATCCAGGAAAAGAACATTGGAATGCTGTGAAGTGGATACTTCGGTATTTGAAGGGAACCCGTGATATGGGTCTATTGTTTGAGAGGAGTGAAAATCCTTCCAACAATATTATAGGCTTCACAGATTCTGATTTTGCAGGTGACTTAGATAAACGGAAGTCTATTTCTGGATATGTTTTCACTCTCTGCAATTCATGTGTTAGCTGGAAATCTTGCTTGCAACCCGTAACTGCTTTGTCAACTACAGAAGCAGAGTATGTTGTTATATCTGAGGTGGTTAAAGAGGCTATTTGGTTACGTGGCCTAGTTATTGAGCTTGGAGTTGAACAAACTGTTTCAACCGTATTTTCGGATAGTCAAAGTGCCATTCACTTGACTAAAAATGACATGTATCATGCTAAGACAAAACATATAGAAGTCAAGTACCACTTTGTCCGAGATGTTATGGTTGCAGGTGATATTAGTGTGAAGAAAGTTCATACTGACAACAATCCTGCAGATATGCTCAATAAAGTTCTTCCTTCAACTAAGTTTGATCGTTGTTTGAACTTAGTTGGAATTCGAAGAGCTTGATTACCTCTCAGGGGTTTCTGGACAAGTCTTTCTAAATTTGATTCAAGGTGGAGATTGTTGGTATTGATGCCTCAAATTAATTCAAGACTTGGAGTTATGGAAGACACTTGAGGTTACTTGGGGTTATGAAAGTTAATGACCACATGGAGTTAATTGTGTGGAGTTTCCATTTGGTTAATGGGAGTGCCGTTCACTTTTTCTTTGGCATCTCATAAGCCATTTTGCATGGCTATAAATAGAGAGTCTATTGTTGTTGAATAGACACACCAATTCCATCCAACTCCTTTATTCACCTAAAGTGTAGAATATCTTCTTGAGTACTTTTCTTTTATGTTGGGAGTTTTCTACTTACTCCACAACTTTGTACGTTGAAGATTATTCCTTGATCATAGTGGATTTACTGGCTTGTCCAGCCCGTGGTTTTTCTCCCTCTTCTTTGGAGGGTTTTCCACGTAAAATTGGTGTCTTGTCTTTGTTCATTCTCTTCTCTATTTTCTTGTTAGATTTCATATTGGGTTTGCTTCCGCTAGTGCTCATTTATATCCAGGTTCAAAAGTCTTTAAAAGACAACAGCTTTTATACCAAAAAGAAGGAGATGGGTTCCATTAAAAGAAACAGTACGGTGGGAGAAAATATGACCAATTATATTTGGCCAGGAAAAATATTTTATTATTTTATGACCAATATTTTTAGTTCTGTAAAGTTTGTTTTGGTCATAAAAAATCTTTTCTTATAAGTGACCATTTTAATATGTTTATGCAACCAAAAATACTAGTTACTTTAAATAGTATTAAGGATGATAAACAAATTATTTTGGTTAGAAAAAGAATTGAACATTCGGCTACTAATTTTTTTGGTCGTATAAATTTTAATTTGGTTATAAAAATTCTTTTTCTAGTTAGTAACCAATTCATCAAATGTTTTATTACCAAAATATAATTGGTCATAAATAATTAATTTTCGCCGACCAAAAAAAAAAATTAAATGAAAATGGTCACAAAAGGCTATATTTGTTGTAGTGATGTCTCCACAGGATTTAGTCATGGTTATTTTCAACTACCCGTTATGTGTAGACATTTATGAATTATGGTATTAGTTGTTAGCCGGTCTGGTTCGGTTATAACAGTAAGTGTTTAATTATTTATCGATTAATCATTGAGCAATATGTATTTACAATTAATTGTAATATTTATATTAGTCGATTAATCTGTAACCGTATAGTCAATCATTGGTTATTTTGTTGATAATCATTAAGCAAAAGATTTGGCAACGTTTGACCAAAATAACCGGTCGGTAACCCAATCAACATAATGCTATTTTTTCAATTGTGTGTTTTTGTAAATTTTTTTCCTTCTATATATGTATATTTCATTGAATAAAAAATTATACAACATAGATATCAATCAATAATTTACTCAATCTATCACAAGTACACAATAACACGATTATATCGTTCGAATTTGATTAAAGAAGCTCACAAAAATAAGATAACGAACAGCAATACTCAACTCATAAACTCCGCCAAATTAACATGGAAATTTAAATGTTGTTGATTGCTCATAAAAAAATTAATAAGGAAAATAAAATTAATTAGGTCCATATCAAAATGAAGACAAAATAAAATTAATAAGAAAAATCATGAATACGACAACAATTACAATGATAATTTATCAAGGTTAATAATCTGATTTATCAGGGATAATGTTGGGAAGTGGTGAATCGATTATGATTTGAATTGATATTGGTCGATGGTGGTTAGTGTGGGAAAACTAGATGGTGTATGTGGAGGAGAAGGAAATTATGCGTAATTTTGCAAATTCTCGGAGGGGAAAGAAAAATTGATCCAAAGATTTGAATCGTAAAATCACAAGATTTTAAAGATTTAAATCTTGAATAGTGTAGGCTTTTAAGGTCCATAGATTTTATAGTGAAATCATAATCGGAACAAGTAAGTCAAATCGTAAAACCATAGGATTTTAGTATTTAAATCGGAATTTCTAACGGTTTTGCCAATGAAGCACCTTACTCATTTTAACCCGTAAGCTCGTAAAATGCCTCCATTCTGCTCAGGTTGCCCTAAAGATCACAGCTTCAAGTGCCCCATAGATTTCAAATGTCTTGCAAGCCTGCACCGACGGGCGACGTGGATGCGCCCCCAGCGGCTCAGCCTGGTACATTATGCCATGACAAGTTGTTGGGCCGGGAATTCAGGTTTCCTTTTACTCGGCCCAGAACCAATCCATGGACACGAGAAAGCCCAAGAGTTTGAGCATGTCCGAATCCAAATCGCCTTCGGCCATCTTCCCTCCCCTCCCGGCAAGTGCCGCAAGGTTTCTGGAACTCTGTAGAACTTTCCGGAGTCACCTTCTCCCGTCATTCTCCTGGTCGGCTACTCGTTCGCCTGCTTCTCATATTTCGCGTCTACATTTGCTTCGCTCGCCGTATAAAGCTCAACTCTTTAGTGGTCATCCGTATCAGATTTTGCTAAAGAAGCGAACTTTTTGTTTTGCGAGAGTGCTTTTTCTTCTAGGTTTTCTTTCTCCGAACTTTGTGAATTGATAATGGCGAAACCAGGACCCGACTGGGATGGGTTGCTCAAGTGGAGTCTTGCCCACTCCGATGGAACTGGGTCGAATCGCAGCCTCAGGTGATGATGCTAGCAGCTTGCTCTTGCTAAATCCTTTTTCCACCTTTCTGCTGTTTAGAAGTAAGTATGGGGTAAAAGCTTTCTGAATTTGGATGCCTGATTTGTTTTAATTGCAGCGAGGAGGATCGAAGATGGTTCACGGAAGCAATGCAATCTCAGACTGTCGATGTGGTTAAGCGGATGAAGGAGATTACGCTGGTTATGCAAACTCCTCCTGAAGTCTTGGACGCTCATGGAGTTACTCCGGCGGAGATTGAAGGTACCGTGCTGGAATTTGCTTTGCTTTGATCTAATGATCTTGAATTGTTGATTTCTGCTGTGAGCTCTAGTTTTAGGAATTAGGGTTGCTTCTATTCTTTCTATTTAGCTAAGACTGCAATCTTCCTTTTGGCAGATATGCTGGAAGAGCTTCAAGACCATGTGGAGTCTATTGACATGGCCAACGGTGAGTCTCCCATGTCATTTATTATTCTTGGTTAGGCTAATTGTTTGTTCCTGGTACATCATTGTACACTTGATTGTTGTAATTATGTTGGTCAAAGGCATCTAAGTTGCTCTTGCCTGTGTTACCTTCATGCTGTATCTCCGTCGTGGAACTAATAGGTTATGATGCGAATGATATATGGGGATGGCATCTGTTTGATTAATTACCTACCTTCGTTCATGACAGATCTTTATTCTATTGGTGGTTTGGTCCCTCTACTTGGTTACCTGAAGAACACACATGCCAACATTCGAGCAAAGGCTGCAGAGGTAGTATCTACAATCGCCCAGAACAATCCCAAAAGTCAGCAACTGATTATGGAAGCAAATGGGCTTGAACCTCTCTTGTCTAATTTTGCGTCAGACCCAGATGTAACTGTACGAACCAAGGCACTTGGTGCAATATCATGTAAGTGGTGTTCTTGTTTGGCGGCCTTGCTTGTGTTAAAAGTAACTAGTTTCGACTACCCATCAGACTATGGGTAAGCACTTATAAGAATTCTCTTGCCTTGATTTCAGCCTTGGTCCGAAACAATAAACCAGCCATCACTGCATTCCGCCTGGCTAATGGTTTTGCAGGCTTGAGGGATGCTCTGAACTCTGATAATGTGAGATTCCAGAGGTACGTTTGAAATACTTGGGCTACATTTTTCTTAACTTATGCTATAGCTCCAACAAGGTTGCTCATAGTTGTCTGTCAAATTACTGCAAATTCCAGGAAAGCATTGAACTTGATCAACTACCTCTTGAAAGAGAACACAGCAGATTGCACCACTGTAAACGAGCTGGGATTCCAACGCATACTCTTACACCTTGCCTCGAGTGAACATGGAGATATTCGTGAAGCTGCCCTTGGTGGCCTACTGGAGCTTGCTAAACACGATGTGGATGTGGAAAAAGTTGGCAGGTCAGCTGAGGAAGACGAGAAATTAAAGGCACTTCTCGAAGAACTGATAAAAGGTATTAGCTTGATGTCCCCCGAAGATCTTGGTGCAGCTAAAGAAGAGAGGCAACTAGTGGACACTCTTTGGGAAACTTACTTCAACGAGCCCTCATCCCTCCGTGAGAAGGGCCTTCTTGTTCTCCCTGGAGAGGATGCTCAACCACCTGACGTGGCTAGCAAGCAATTTGAGCCTCCTCTTAGAGCGTGGGCAGCAGCAAATAAGGACACCGCCGCTGAAAAGAAACAGAATCCCCCACTTCTATTATGAGTTGGCCCTGCCTCAGGATCTGGCTAATGTCTCCGGCCCTAGAGTGCCGAGCAAAAAAGCAAAGAAGCATGAGGTGAAGCAGAGTGCAACTTGCCATCATTGTCAAGACTCCTGTATTCCTGCAAATCTAGTTTATTGATGTAGTACTTCTTTGATGTTAAAGAGTTTAGCTTCAGCAGCACGTTCTCTTGATTCCTGGCCATTTCCTTCCTCTCCATAGTGAATCATCACCTGTTGTATATTTATATCGTTTGTTCATTTTGATACTCAACAGTGCAGGGAACTGAGTGTTCCTATTCGATTGCTAGTAATTTTCACTTAAGTTATATGTAACTTTCATCTCTGAAGTATCTGTTTTAACTATTGAATTCCTCTGTCAAAGCTAGTTTACTGATTAGATGCCAAGTCAGAGCCCAGAGACAGCGATGAGAGAGACCCACTTCATTAATAGATTTACCAAAATGGGTCAAATAGGGTAGCCAATTGGTAAAAGTGGAAATCTCAATAGCTATCACAGAGAATGATATAGTTGAAAGGCTTCAATAGTAAACCCCAAATTTATGACAAATTACAGATATCTCAATTTTCAAATCCATGAATTGTAAGTGAAACAACAATGGACACAAGAGATGACACTACTATTATCTCCAGAACTATACTAAGCGGGAGAGGAATCCTTTTCCATCCAAACTGAAATGCGAAAATGAAAAGACAACTGAGATCAAACATGACTACTGTGAATGACCCAAATAAACTGAAAATCCTATGCAGCTACCTAGCTCCGCCATAACTGGCAGATTGGATCCTCTCCCCCCTTTTTCCTCTTCACTTAGGAGGGCAGAAAGTGATCACATACCGCGAAGCCCTGCACTTGTTGAGACTGGACGAATCATCAAAAGCATAACTATAAGCCTTGGGGCAGATAGCCTTGAACAGATGTGCGAACAGGGTAGGCTTGCAGGTATTTGGATTTGCATACTCCCCAGTACAACAATACTTGGCAGACTGCATAGCCAAGCAGGCACTCTTGCAACCCACGACTCTGCCATCTTTGCTCCTCAATTCCAAGGCCGACGGACAGCACACGTTCACGTCGACTTCACAGGAAGCGACCCCACAACCGACACCACCTCCGACGGGCGCCATTGAAACCGGCAGGTTGAACCCATCCACCAAACTCACGTCGTAGAAATGCAGGGGAGAAGACGAGGAACCCAGGGTCATTTCCACGACGGTTGCTGGGGGCACGCCGCCGAGTCCCTGGCAGTGAAGCATCCCAGAGCAGTCTCCCGTGTCGCAGGAGCCTCTCTTCCCGCTCGGATCGAAAGAACAGCCCTGCCTTCCCCAGATTCTTCCCGACCATTTCTGAGGCACGTCGAAGACTACTTCTTCGCCGCTTCCCAGGTGGAAGCCGCCGTTCAAGGGCGTGGGCTGCCCTGCACTGCCGAGAATTCCAGGCCATATGCTCTCCTTGCAGTTGTTCACCAGAATCAGTTGCTCCGCACCTGCAAAAAACCAACAAGGAAATCGAAGATAATCACAAGATCAGAACTTGTACATGGAAAAAGCTGCTAACTTCGAGAAGAAGAGGTGGCCATGGTGGGTGGTGTTACTTGTATTGGGAATGAGAAGGAGCAGGGAGATGAGAAGGGGGAGGAAGAACGAAGAAGAAACTGGAAGTTGCATTTTTTTTGGTTTTTGGTTTTTGATTCTGGAGCTCTGTTTGTAGTTTTGAGACGGGGGAAGTTCGTTGAAGATGGAGATTTGTGGAGGCAGAGAGGTGTTTAAATATAAAGGCTGAGACTTTTGGTTTGAAGCAGTGAGCGGAAGTTAAGGAAGGTGGGGGAAGTGGATTTGCTACATGGAAACCGCCATCAGGAAAATATGAAGTGGATAGAGTCACTCCTTCTCCCTGGCTTTTTTTTCCTCTCTCTTCTTTCGCCCACTTCTTCCACTTTCACTTTCACGATCAAAGGGCATATATCCGTTGCTTGGGATGTGGGCTTCTTTCCTAAATCAACGCTACCATTCCCTTTATTATTCTACGAACTTAATCCTACGAAGCTAGTAGCAATTAGCAAGAGCATACTGAAACGGAGACAAAAAGAAGCAAAAGCAGAAATCCAACTAGATTGGCTTGCGACAAATGGAACCTACTACTAATACAGAAGTAATCATCATTAAGATAATTCTAAGGTTGGTCCTTTTAAGTTTCTTAACTGCATAGAGAGGGGCTTTAAGGAAAGAAATAATATGGCTACCCCTATTAAAGGGCAAAAGGAGAAGCTAGGTTAAGGGAGCATAATGATGGCTCGTGAGGCTTAACTTTGCTCTTCTTCCAGCACAAGTTCTTTCCTTGTGTAGACCCAAAGGGCATCCGCACAACACTAAGTTGAGCAGTTTTTCATTTGTTCCTGAAGCAGGAATTCAATTTCTGAATAAAATCAGTCTGGTGAGGTGAATACCTTCTTCAGAATGTGCTCTGTCTTATTAATCTTCTGCAGGTTTTAAATAGTGGCATCCTCACTTTTCCTGATGAGACTATTTAATGAAGCTCACTTCCCAGTAACCAGTCTCCCCCGCCCCCGAAACAGATCTCCAAGCTGAATTCTGAAGATGAAAAATCCTGCTTTGAGAACAAAGCCAGCGACAAACCATCTGCATGAAAATCTGAATTCTGTTTCCAACAAAGCTTGAAGCTTTTTGTCAGCTCCCAACCTCATGAGAAGATGTTAAGAGCAGCAGCACACATTCATAAACCAAAAAAGCTCCCATACCACTGTTCTGTTTTGAGTTAGGATCTTCAAAAAACTCATATCCCTAATGAGATCGGGACTCAAATTTTCCTGATGGAGTCCAAGTATTTCCCAGAAATTAGATCCTTCAATTTATCACTGAAGGCATCCCTGCTATCGTCGGCTGAGGAGAGAACAGGAGATACCTTCGCAACCAGAATGAAGTTTTCTCCATTTCCAACGTCTATTTCATACAACTCGCTGAAAATTTCTCTACACTGCTGTATCAAGTCATCATATACCAACCTAATCGAGGGAACAACATTCACTACCAGAATCCCGGATTCAGCAAGGATAGATCTCGCAGCAAACACAGTATGCCTTTCAAGAAATTCCACTGGTGGGGCAGTGATACCATTCCAGGCGTCGGAAGAGTCTAGATCAACCAAAACCACATCGAAACTGCCACTCTCAATGAGACAGCTCTTTTCCTTACCATCACTAGATTGTTTACTTGCACCAGCCAGTTCATCCACAAAATCAAAGGCGTCTCCTACATGGATGGTAATTTCATTATCATCAAGCCCGAAGTACTGCTTGGCGATCCTTAAGACCTCCTTATCCATCTCCACTCCACAAACCTGAAACCCCAATTGGGATCTCAGGAAACTTAGCAGAGCTCCACCACCAATTCCCAAACACAAAGCTTTTGGCCTAAAACCATTTCGAATTCGTGTTTCGATCAAATTTGCAATCAAGGAAAGGCTAGCAACCATGGCAACAAAGTAATGTTGAACCAGAACACCACAGTCAGGCTTGAGGCTCACATTTTCACCTATCTCCACACTAGAACTCGATACCAAAGCTGGAATAAGCCTAATCTCCGTTTGAACCAAGTTTGGCATTCTCTTAAATCTCAATCGCCTCCTGAAATCGCGATTGCTTCCATGATTCTCATCAAATTCAGCCGAAGTATGCTCCATCTCGAGCTCCACATCCTCAACAAGCATTTCACCGACAAATTCCCCAACACTCGTCGTTAAGACCCTCCTAGAAATCACATTGTCTACATATTCACAAATGGGAACATCGGCGAATCCATTCTCTAACCCGCCAGCGCCATCAGTCTTGGGGGACAGAGCCTCTAGCAGCGGTTTCAACATACTTCGAAGCTTTTCAAGAAATTGGGTACCTTGGCTTTCGTCATAGCAAATGACGGGCGACGAATCGGGATCATCGGCGGTAGGGTTTCTTCCTACCAGTACCAGCCTTGAGATTCCGTGGAAGGTGAGGAGTAGCTGGAGATGGCCGGCCTCCGTGGAGAAAATCCAGTCAGATTCGCGGTTCAGGGGAACAAATAGTGCTGCGACTTGAGATGGCCCATGGAGCGGGAAGGGTGAATCGAGGACGGCGACTCGGAGGAGGCGCAAACGGAGATCCGGCCGGGGAATCGTGAAGGAAAGGAAGCGAGAGGGAACTATATATTCGAAGACTTTGACGTCGAGAGCCATTGCGATATCCGGCGGCCGTTTGATCGGAGTCTTTCTTCTATTACTCTCGGAATTGAAACGACAACGACATTTTCACTTTTCAGCAGATGAAGAGCCGTTTCAGGTTTCGCAAAGTCCAATGATATGTGGTGATTCCCAAAATACATAATTTGTTAAAAAAACAAAATTCTAACTTCTAAGCACACAAAATGTCCAGATTTTATAAAATAAGTTCAACAAATTTAGTCACTTTCATTAAAAACTTTAATTCATTAGAAATTGTCAGTCACATTAATACCACGCTACATACCCCATTGGACGGCGAAGTGATCAAACGGGCAATAAAAATGATGACACTTATGAATTCGTAGATCTTCTTTTCATTTCCATCAGTCCAACTTTCATTTTAATTTTCTCAACGTGTCAATGCGCTAGTGCATTACAGATGAAAAATCACACATGCATTAGTAAGATGAAGATTATCCATAGTTGTTTTAGGTATTACAAGACCTCGCGCCTTAGACAATCATTAGATCACCAAACAAGAGACATAATTACTACTATTGCAGACAAGAAATCACAAACAATAGTACATCTATCGGTACGATTGAAGTGGGATAAATCCAAGTCATTCAATCTTAACTCGGTTTGTTTTCCACTAAGAAAACCTAGTTGCACTAGGTGAAGATACCCTAAGCATCATTCCCATTACCTTGCTTTCAACTACTTTAAGCTACTTCTCTTTACTTTTATGCATAATAAACACATCACTTGAGGCACCTCAACCACAATTGACAACTCAGAGCATCTATAGTGGAAACGAAGTAGCGACATTGTTGAAGGCCGTGTGGAATATGATCTTAGATATTTGTTGAGCTTATAATTATTTCTTGAGACAAAATCGTACAAGGAACAATATCCTTAGAGCAACTCATCCATTTTTTGCGAAGGTAAGATAGAGGTTCGTCAGGAATTTTAAGAGGATGTGAGTCGTATCATAAAATCAAGGAAAATTTTCTTGTTATGTGAGATCAGACTTAGCCACAACGAGTATACCCAAAATTTCCTCGATTGGTGGAAGGAAGAGAGGAAGAATGGTGAAGAGTGATGTGAGTGAATAAGGAAATGGGGGTATTTGTAGGGTCTGGGGGTGAACGGTTCCTGCCAGACTGGAGCGATCAAGGTGGTCTCAGGTTCGAATCTCTTAAAAAGCACATAACTATGAAACAAACCTATCTATATCGCACTTATAAAGAAAATCATAAAGCTCTGTTATGAATCGCTTCTAAGTCAAGTGGTCAACCGTCATGTATCGTTCATCCCGCGAGGGTGGAGTGATACGCGTCGTTTCGCCTGTATGAATCAAATGCTTCTAGGGTGAACAATGTTGATCACTGCTAAGTGCATTGTCATGCTATTGATCGCTTTTTGTGTATCCATACCATGTCTATACCCATTTGAGTTTCGGGGTATCCACGGTTATTTATGAGTAATAATTTCTCTTTATAACTCATAACAACATGTTAACATATACACGTATACTCACATTACATAGGTGAAAAAGTACTATAACAATTCATTATAATTAAAAAAATTAATTCCAAACAACATAATTTCATGAAAATATTATATTTGTATGCTAAATATAAAATATATTAAGAAAAATTATGATAATTTATTGATAAAATGCATATGAATGTGTATAATTAGGCGGGTTCTAGTTGGTTAGTGACAAAACTATGCTCACCCATTATCAACAATATTCAAATTAGTATTTTACCCGTATCCACTAAAATCCTTTGGATTCGAATTTAATGCTAGCCGATTACATCGGATTCAAGGAAATATCTATGATTTAAAATATTTTTGTCATCCCTGTCCATATGATATTGAGAATTCTTAGAACAACTTTTTACATTTTGAGGGGGAAAAATCAAATATCTTAGAACAATTCTTAGAACAACTCGTTGACTATAGTTGCGAGTTACACACCGCGCTGCTCCTGGTGGTGACATCATAGCACCGCTTTGAACTGGGAGAAATTGGATTTGCTCTATAATGTAAAATCCACTTTGGCTTTCCCCCGCCAAACCTCACCGTTTTCGCTTTACTGTTCTCACGAACTTCTCCGATCTTCTGCCAGTCTGCCACCCTAATAGAAAAGAGAGCTAATCTGCCGCTGAATTTTAGAGGGTTTTCGAAATTTCCTACCGCCAGCGGTTCCAGAAGAATCGAAGGATTGGATATAGCAAGATGATTCGATCGGTGTTCAGACTATCCCGAGCTGCAACAACCGTCGCAAGGACGGCGCATTCGGGATTCAACTCCCGCAAGCCAGCAATTGTTGCCCCATCGGCGGCGGCGGCGTCACGGTCGCTTCACGAGAAAATCGCCGGTCCCAATGCCAACCCAGTTGCCATTCAGATGATAGACTACGCTCTCTCCCTTCCACGCGTTCAAAAGTCAGGTACTTTTTTATTAGTTTAGTTTCCATTTCTAATTCCGTCCTTTTGTGTCTCGGGGTTTCTGAAGTGAGTTGTCAATCAGAGGAATCGTATGGGGAAGCTATGCTGGTGCTGGAGCAGTGCCTTGCTTCGCAGTCGAGTGATGTTGAAGATTTTGTGACCCAAAACTCCAAGGGATTGGTCCTACTCGCCATGGCCAATCTCTCGTTTGATAGGTTCTGACTTGCTAACCTAGTTGTAGTCAATTTTGTGCATTAGTTTCTCCTGTGATGTTCATGTTGGTTGGTCTTGATGGTTAAGGGGGAACTTTAACGAGGCATTGGAGCATCTACGGAGAAGTCATGAGCTGGAGAAGGCATCTTTGGGTGTTAAAGGTTGAATATTTCTCTTTCTCTTAGGTACTTCTTAAAGGGAATTGGTGATACAGACGTATAGTTGTGTTGTGTTGCAGTTGCTGCATTGGAAGGTCTTGTTGGACTGAGCTTGGAGTTGGGGAATGTAAGTCATCTAGACAATTTCTTCTCTTACTTTGTGATTGATGTTTTGTTTTTCTTACCCGGGATTTTGAATTTATCTGGAGATGGTTCTCCCTTATATAGGATGATGCTTCAACAGTGCTCGCAGATAAATGTTTAGAACTGTTGGAAAAAGACGAGTTAGCCAGTACCAGTGCTGGTTTTGAGGTTGCAGAAGCTCGTGCTAAGGCACTCAAAGGTTTTGTTGAGTTTGTTCGTGGCAATTTTCAAGCAGGTTTGTTGCTTCAAATGGCTTTGCTTTTCGTGGTTTTTGGTGCTAATATTATGTCGTCTAATTAACTCAAACCCGTGGCTGCTTGTACATAGCGGAATTACTGTTTGGAGGATTACAGGGAAATGATCACTGTGCTGGTAAGCATCTCAGTTTTGGCTTTTAAGCCCCCTTGGAATGTACACTCATGGACTGCATTACTGATTTCATGTTTTATAGGGTCTGCTGCTTTGTCATATGGAGAATTCTTGCATGCCACACGAAATTTCTCAATGGCAAAGGAATTGTATCAGAAGGTTACTGAAGGTGAGGCTGGGAACAAAGGTTTCAATGACATCAATGCATTAGCAGCTTGCAACATGGCTTCAGATCAAGTTCAGATAGCAGCCACTTGTGCCCTGGGACAGCTTGAAGCACACATTGGGTACCCTTCTACTTCGTAGTGCTTCTTCTGTAAACACATTTACTTTTATATCTAATATCCGTTTTCAGGAAATTTGGCGATGCGGAAGAAACATTAACCAAAGCACTAAATAAGGCCGAGTTATTATATGGTGCATCACTTCAAACTGTCCCTCTCAGTTTCTGCTGTGAAAAGATTTCATCCTTGATATCTTGTTAATCTCATTTCATTATCGGCTATATTCTCATGTTCCTGTGGTTTAGGTCCTCGCCACCCTAGGGTTGGAGTGGTCTTGACTTGTTTGGCACTCATGTTCCGACAGAAAGCGATACAAGAGCACTCAAGCTCTCTCTTGATTCAGGAGGTCTGATTTCTGACATTCAATATTTGTCCAGTCTTAGAATCTTGCTATGACTATATCTGTCCCCGGCTTAGCCATTTATTCATAGAGTTTAACTCATTGTTTCTGTCCAATCTTAGAATCTTGTTATGACTATCTGTCATCAGCCTCTAAGCCGTTTATCACGTGGCTTTAACTCTGATCATTCACTCATATGCTTTAATATGCTCAGGGGCTGTATAGAAAGGCAATCGAGTTGCTGAAAGTCCCATCGGTGGATTCTGAAGGTACTCGAGAGTTCTTTTTGTCTAAGGTCCTTTTCCCACTTTGTTTTGATCATTAAAACCCAAAGCTGATATTTTTTTAACTTCCTAGTTAATCGAACAATGGGAGCTTGGAGGGACGTTGCAGCACTTGCAAGAGGTAGGGTTTGAACAATTTTTCATCTTTGTTCTCAGATCGTTTTATTGCATGAAGCCATACAACAGTCACCCCACGTCGAGCCAATTAACAAGCGGGATATTTCGTACGACAATGCAGCTGGCTACGGAGAAGCACTTTGTGTTCAAGATAACAGAAAGAGTGAAGGAGAAAAGATGAAAAGTTGGGCAGAAGCTCATTGGAGAAACAGCCACTTATCTCTTGCTGAGGCGCTCAGAATCACTGAATCCTCCAACAGAGTTCCAGTGATAGATGCTCGAACTGGTAGAGCTCTGTAACTGTAAGCTCATGTTTTCAATAACAGCTGAATGCTACTTGTTGTACACAAAATGATATAACCATTAGAGACATCTCTTTGAAGAAATAAACTTTTCTGTACTAGTACATTCTCCCAGAAAGTTACCACATAGTATGTCAAATCCAAAGTACAAAGATGAATACTTTTACAGAGGAATATCCAGGCCTTTCCCAATCTCAACTCCAATCACTTCAAGTATGCCTCTGTGTATTATCTGCATTATCAAAATCGCAGCAGTCAGAATCAGGGAAGTTCATTGATTCATGCAGCCAATAGAAACTCATAACGTGGAGATCGAACAAAAGGCGTCTTATTTACCAGTTCGACGATGAAAGTCCCAATTAGGCCAATCATGCATGCCCTGGAGTTCCAGGTTTCAGCAGTCTTGGTAAAGCCTAGGAATGGGGCTTGGAACTTCGGCTGAACTTTTGGCTGCACCACCTACAATCATGGAAAACCCAAAGCAATGTATTTTTATTAAAGGGAAGATCTTGGAGGAAGGAGAGAGAGAGCTGAAAGGTAACAAACATACACCAGCAGGAAGCCTGGCGGCTTGGACTCTGAAAGAAAGCTGCTTCTGGGCGGGTTTGCTGGTCTGGGTGTTGAAAGGCAGCAGCAGGAGCTGGTGCGAGGAACGTTGAAAGGTGAGAGCTTTAGCAGGGAGAGGAGATGGAGACGAAATGGAAGACAGAGAAGCCATTGTCGTTGAGAAATGAAGGAGCTCTTGTCCGCCTCTGTTTTGTTAGTGTTCGGATGAGCGTTCTTCGCTTCTTATCCACACGACGATTCTGGTGGGCCTGCTCATTCCAATTTTAAGTGGCTGTGGTGTTATTTTGGTATTAGAGTAAGGTTGAAGAAGACGTAGTCATTGAGATCTTGTCTAGTGCTTAACTCGTTTAAACGTAGTCTAAGCATTGTTAGGCGTTTTGTTGAGCAGCGGAGAAAGCCAGATAGGCATTATTTCATTTTACGAGTCGAAAAGTTACATCGTTCTTATTACAATCCTGTATATAGAATAAAATACTAAAGTTCTATTTACTATCTATAATTAACAACATTTACCGATTACATTATAAACTATATATATATATTAGTTAAAATCAAGTCCTGAGCTAAAATCGAATAAAATATCTCCATTTGGTTTGTCCGAGATGTTCACTTTACGGTCACAAAACCGAACGGAGAGGCCTCGAAAGATCTGTATTACGAATGCTGAAAACGACAAGGGTAAGGTAACGAAAGCAAACGTTCAAGTAGTAGATCGTACTGGATTTATAGCCAGAGTGCAGGAAGGCGAGGGTGCATCTATCTACAGTGGAGAATTTAATGATAGAGGGCACTAAGGTCTCACAGTATGTTATAACTTTAGTTAGCGAATAGATTTAATCAAGACATCCTTAAAAGTTTCTCAACAACAATTTTTTGAATGGAGTAATTAATTCTTTTTCCCTTTCAACAGAATGTATTGTGTGCTTCTCCAATAACTAATTATCTTCCCATTTCCTCTTCTTCTTCTTGTTTCCAAGTTTCAATCTGCTCCCCAGATTCCCATTAAAAATAGAGAGATCAACATGGGAATCATCTTTACTACTGACACCACCACGGTCTGTACATAGAACAGTCACCGGACTCCAAGGAGACGATCTGCTGCCGCTGCTGCTGTAATCCATCTCCATTTCCACCATCAGCTCATGGCATCTAATCACATCATCCTGTTCAAACAACATAGTAAGAGAAATATTGCATTAACATTAGAATTTTTTGTTGTTTTTGTAACAATGAATCCTTTTTGTTTTTGGAGTAAACTAAACGCCAACCTTGTGAATACTATGGTCTGTGAGTCGAGGAATGATACGAGTAGCGAGATCAGAGTAATGTGGGTTGGATGAAGCCAACTCTTGTACGCTGCACCAAACCGCTGATATGGCTACTGAACTTGGTCGATACTCCACAAACTTGCACTCTGCAACCAAAGTTGGAATTTACTTAAAAAAATTTCTTGGGCAGTTAGTTACTAACTTAGATTAGAGAAGTCGTCGTCGTCGTCATTATTAGTTAGTTACCAAGCAAAGCCTCGAGGAGGAAACTGGTGGCTGTAGCTGATAATTCCTGCCCAAGTTTGTGTATCGGATTCGAGGAAGAACTCGAATCAGCGATGCTGATGAGGAGCGGTTCGAGGTAAGAGTAACTAGTGGTGGAGGCAAGCCGCCATTGGAGTGACTGTAAGAGCAGCAGTTCCATCTGCTGGATTGTGATTGGTCGGAAGCAATGATTCATCTCCTCCATCTTTCGAAGAAGATCAAATGTAACACATTAATGTTAAAATTCATTAATTCAGGGCCAAGTGGGGGGAAAAATGATTTGGGGGGGTTAAGTAGATAGGTACCTGGAAATCGTACAAGGAAGGTGCATTAGTCTCGTTGAACTTGGAAGCAACAGATAAACAGGCTACTGTCACTAGTTCCATCATCCATGTTTCCCATTCCTGCCATTTGCCATGTCAAGCCACAACAAAAAACCCCCTTAATTTACTCTGTATTTTGGGTAATTGATTAATGTGACGTTAATGTAACGATTCGATAGTAATACTCACGAGGCTACGATGCATAGACATGAAGCGATCGAGATAGTTGGAAGCACTGAAGACTGTTGAAACAGATAGACTCAGTCGACTGCACCACTGCCAAAAACCAAAAACAGAAAAAAAACAGTCAGCCACCTAGTAATTAGTTAAAGTCGTGATTTTTTGGATAGGAATGGAAGGAGAAGGTTAAGATGGGTAGAAGAAGAAGAAGAAACCTTGATTAGCCACTGAATCGCCGTGCGTCGTGCAAGCAACAAGCTTGTGGAGCGACCAAGGCAGTGGAGATAGGCAGCTGGTTGAGGCAGCATGTAAGTGGCTTCCTTGTCAATGAACATGGCAACAGACTGCTGGCACTCTTCCTTGGTGATACTGTCGAAGCAAGTTGAATCACAGCAGCAACTTCCAACATTTCCGCAACTGGGTTCGTTGCAGCAAGCAGTAGGTGATGAGGTTGTGGGGCTACAGAGCAAGACCTCGTCACAGAGAAGAAGACTGTCCATAATACGTGAGTGAGTGAGTGATTGCAGAACATTGTGCATATGGCATGGCGGCAGCAATATATTATACACGAGGAATCAGAGAGGTGAATGCGGCTGGATGAAGGTGGTGGTGATGGTGGTCGAGGGTGGGAGGTAGTTAGAGAATTGAGAGTAGTGGCATAAAAGTCGGGACACGTCCCTCATGAAATGGGATAAATGCTACGCTCGGGGGAAATGAAATGAAATGACATGCGCTTAGCTGGGGAGTAAGTTAGCCTTAGTAGTTTCTGGGCTGGACAAGGAGAGAAGACGACCAATGATATTGCGTGAACGCAAGGGGGGAGTTTTTAAGCCTCCATTAAATGAGCAACTCAACTGTCCCTTCATGATTATCACAACCAATATGCTTCAATCTTTTCTGTGTTTTTCTCTGTCCATACTCGAATCGGTGAGACTGTTCGATTCAAAACCCATATGATCTTGCTGCGGTTCTAAAATGTTCACAGACAGCTATCACAACATACAGAAACTAAACCAGGTCAAACATCTATCACCGTTGTTACATCAACAAGGTTAACGCAAACCTATTTCATGTCCGTAGTCGATAAAACATTCAAACAGAGTTGCTTGCCCCTGGCTGGATCAGATTCTTCCTGCAAAGCCACTTGTACATACTACAGACTTCACACTGAAAGAAGTATCACAAAAGCTGATGAAAGCTACTCAACATCTTTTGGTGCTCATTATTCTCGTGCAACAAGGGGGGCGGTGTTCCATCTTACTGTAACTCGTAGGACGAAAAACTGAAGCCTGTTTTCCCCTCGTTTGCCGATTTGAGTTCCAGCTTCTGAAACGGGCTGCAGATTTTGATACGAGTGAATATTTATGTCAGTCGTGGCTTTAGATAGAAAGAGCCAAGTTGTAACTATGGCATGTGATAACTGTCCGACTTTTCATCATAAAATATTGTCCATTTAAGTAAAGAGACAAGAGTCGCACGCCTAGGATCTACTAATTACCTGCTGTTAGGATCATAATAGAAGCCATTGATGGTAACATCAGCGCAAGAGAAGCATACATAGTAAAATCCAGCTATGGTTAATCCACAGTCAGTTCCGACGTTCACAAAGTACTGTTCCTTCCATCTCTAGACAAACAACAAAGCAAAGGCGATTTTAGTAGGATGCAACAGTGTTCCTTCTTTATCGACTACTGAAGAAACTACAGGAAAATATATTACCATGAATATGAATGGATAGTTACTCAAATCCAGAGATTTGCCGCCATCAGCCTGAACTTGACTCTGCAATGAATTCATCGAGTCCTTAGTAATTAATGCCAATATCACGAATCCAGAGAATAAGTTCCAACGAGCTTTACCTGAAACGGCGCAAAAGATGGAAACTTGGTCCAGTGCTTTATATCATCATCTGGCCTGTTGAGTACTTTACAGTTTATTAAAAGTGACAGTAGCCATTTCAAGGCTGAATACGCAACTCAAAAGATAACCATGCAAATGACTTCAGCACCAAGAGTGCTAACAAATATCATTGACCAAATACAGGAAAACTAGAATAAAAGATCACTTACATTGCCTCCCATTTCCCAGTGAAGAACGTGTAGTTCTTGATGTCAACAATCTCCCCTTCCCAGAAAGTTACCACCTGTGTAGTACTAGCAAATGAACTTTGAAATGGAACACACAACTCTCCCACTCTAGCATCTATGTATTTTCACAAGTTTATCAAAGTGAAGAGTTCATGAGAAGAAGACCAAGACTCTTAAATGAGATTGAAAGAAATCTCACTTTTCCTTTTGAATGTGGTATAAGAGAAGCAATCACATTAAGATATCTATAAGAAGCGTACCATTGAGACCATGAAAAAACGGGAACTAACACCAAGAAATCTAGAGCTGGGACACAATCCATTTACGGGTGAATCTGCCTTTGGAACATTAATAGTTTTCATAGCATCACAAAGGCAACCCTGATCCAGACTAAAAAAAAATACAATTCTTCCACTCTAGTATATTTAATTTAATATGTTTATTAAAATGAACCACTTTGCAGCTGGATAGACTCGAGACTCTTAAATGAGAACCAAGCGAATTTCATAATTTCCTTTTACATGCTCACTATATGCAAAATCAATCACATTCGCACGTACCATAACTTATGATTAAAATCATTCCAAAATAAAAGGACTGTAAGAAATCAATACGAAACAGCTAGGCCAAGGACACGATCTATTTGCTGGTGAATCTGCCATTAGAACATGAAGAGCTTGCATAGTCCCAAAGAGCTAATCCTGATTCAGTTGTAAAATACAATTCTTCCACTCTATCATCTCGTGGTTTCCATATGTTATCAAAATGAACTGTTTTGCAGTTTGATAGACTCATGACTATTAAACGAGATCCACAGGAGTCTCGTATTTTCCTTTGGCATGCTAATAACTAGTGGTTCAATCAGATTTGACACGTAAACAAAGTCTATGATTACAACCATGGGGGAAAAAAAGAGAGGAAGGACTAACACATCAAGAAAATAGAACTACAGCAAGGACAGAATGCCATTGGAACTGTAGGATCTTTAATGGTTGCTCAGTGGTAACCCTGATTCACTCAGAAAACACAATTCCTCAAAACAATTAAATGAGATTCATAGGAGCCTCATCTTTTCCTTTCGAATGCTGATGATAACCAAATCAATCTCATTTCAGATACGACACGTGCAAAGAAAATCATATTAACGAAACTGGAGCTAGGAAACGATGTATTTACTGGTGTATCTGCCATTGGAACATTAAGAGCTTCCATAGTGCCACATAGATAACCTCTATCCAAATCACATCCTTGAATTCGGACGTTAACTTTCCAAGCCTCTTGTTTTTGTAAACTAGAAACATTCTGACTTCCAGAAAAGGCCTGTACCAACCAAATGATCATATATGATGAATAAGTCATACACCGCCAAAGTTTAAACAACAATTTCGCACCAAAAGAAGGACCAACATAAAAGATGAATTCTTTTTGCCAATTCAATATCATGGTATCACCTGCCCGACGCTCAACAGGGAAGAAATCTGCGGCGAATGGTGCCCGGAGTTCGGCCCTGCACAACCAAGCACACTTTCCAGCCTAGGTAAACGACCATTAAACTCAAATCCAGAAATTTTCTGGTGCACGAATCCAAATGATATCATTGAGAGGTAATGAAATAGTGATCGAAACAATGATTGTTCGAATCTCAGCCCGAAAACCCTAATTTGAAGAACTCCAGCAGCCAGGGTGCAGTGAAGTACCTGAAACTTGAGAAGGGACTGAGCTTTCCACCACCCTGACAGGCATTTTGTCAATTAATCGGTCGGCTTGCTCTTGTGGAAAATTGCTGTTGAAGATACTCTTGGAGAAAGCTCCCGGCGTTCCTCTAATCGGCTCCGGCAATTTTGGGGGTATACTGTCACTCCACTCGATAAGAAGGTAAATTATTCTTCCAGTTCCAGGGGGTCGTAATGAGGCTCCCGCGTTCATTTGGCAAGAAAATAAAATCCGAACGGTGGTTCCATTTTCTTTGCGAAACCTATTTCGACCATTGTTACGCTAAGTGAGTTAATCCCCTGTTTTCAGAACTGGACCGGACATTCAATTAGAAAATTCATTGATTTAGAGTTTAATGGTTAGCTGTTACAAAATTTTAGGTTAATCATTGATAGGACAGTTTGAGATATATACTTGTATCTTAAATTAATTTAAAAATGAAGTTAACATTGATCATAATTAATTTCAAATTCATATCATCACCAAAATATCTAACAAACCATTCAAACCGTCTCACAAAAGAAATCATAATTTTAATAATTCAAGTTAAAATTATGGTGCCAGTCGGTAGTAGACCATGTAAAGTCAACAACGAGGTTGGAAAATGAGAAGAGGAAGAAGAAATAAAATTAATAATTCTTCTTTGATGGTCTTAGTTTATGTTAAATTATTTTTAAAAAAAAAATTGTGGTTAAAATAGTGAACTAATAGACCAGTTAAACCGTGGTGGTTCATCTGGTTTTATGTTGAAGCGTGAAAACCGTTTTGGTCCATCAATAGTCATCAAAGCAATGGATCGGCCCGCATATCGTAACCGGTTTGGCGGTTCTACTGGTCCACCCGTTGATCTGGTTCGATTCATATAGCTAGTGATGGCAATGGGGCGGGGCGGGTACCTCAATTCCCATGCCCCGCCCCACGCTACTATGGGTCGGGGCGGGTAAAACCCGCGCGGGTACGGGGCGGGGCGGGTCGACCCACTCTTACATGTTATTCAAAAAAATACAAGTAAATTTTACTTTTTACAATAAAACGTAAGAAAACACTTTAAGAATGAAAAATATTGATAATAGAATGGATAATTGAGCCTAACAAGTTGAAAGATCGACTCTAACTAGTTGAAGAAAAGTCAAAATTGGAGAAATATGTATAGAACTATAGATATTGTAAGAAATTGAGATAAAATGAGTCTAGAACGGGGCGGGACAGGGCAGGACGGGTCGGAAGTAGATACTCATGTCCCGCCCCACGCTACTGCGGGTCGAGTAATACCCGCCCCATCGCGGGTCAGGTCGGGTAATACCCACGGGGCGGGTTGAAATTGCCATCACTACATATAAAAACGGTTAAAGGTTAATCGTCGAATTGGTATAGTGAGAATATATGAAAAATAACTATACTGTATGTATATGTATAAATAATTTCAAGTCTCAATAATTATTTAATAGTCGAACTTAGATAAAATATAGCATAAACATATAAATCAACATAAAAACGTTTACACTTAAATCCAACATACCGTAAAACTTCTAAGTTCTAAGTTCTAACATAATTCAATTAAATATTAACATTCAAATATCCATACTTAGATTTCAAATATAAAAAATCTAACTAGTCAATCTTCGAGGATAAACCATACATCCCCATCTATGAATGAGAGTTGTCCAAATATTTCATCAATCAGAAGATATTCAAATATTTTTTTTAACTTCATCCATGAGTGTAGGCAACAATAGGCGATGACAATTTTGACCTGACCCGTTTTATCCGACCTGTTTGGCCTATTTTGGGGTGGGGCGGGCATGGGTACCTCTCATCGACCCGACCTGCCCTATTCTCGACACGTTCTTGCTTATATTACATGTAATCTTAGTCAAATTACCTAGAATTTTCCTCATATTACCTCATTATTTAGCTATAATAAAGTTGTAAATAAGTGAAAATCTCAATTTCTCCAATACTTTAACTACATTTTATCATATTATGATTTATTTCTTGGTCTTTTAATGAAAATAATGAATATTTTTAAAATTTTCACATAGATTACATACCCATTGGGTCGACCTGCCACGATCCGCGCCCCATGATAAATTACCCGACCTGCCACTGGGCGTGTATAGATATCGAAATACCCAGCCCGGACCTTCCCATTGCCATTTCCACTTTCTTTAACTTTGCTTTCTTTTGACATACTAACCAGTGTGAAATCGACCATATTTCCCTAAAATATTTAGTAGAATGTTTGGATGGGAGTTTCTAAGTTTAATATTTGAATTAAATTGTTGGAAGAAGAGGAAGACCTTGGCATGGCAGCCTACGTACGTCACAGATCCCATGTTTGAATTGTTCAACGAGATGGAAACCTGGGCACATTTTATTATATGGGTAACTGAATTTGTACTCATCAATTGCTAGTAGTCACCATAGTAGCTTATCAAACATGAAGCTAATGAGGTCTCAAGTAATTGCAAAAAATAGATAAGCAATGGAAATATGAAGGAATCACACAATCAAAGGTGAAAGGCCAGACAATAGGTGCTCCCGTGAAGCTAGCCCTAAGTGATATCATGATCATCACACGAAAAAAACCAAAGTAATGTTCACGATTACTTAATTAGCTCGAACAATATCAGCAACCATTTTGCTTTCAATCTCTATAAATTGTCAGGCCTTCAGCTTCATTCAAACAAACATCCAATTACCTCAACATGGCCAAGTTCACAATACTACCCCTCCTTCTCCTCCTAGCCATAGCTCTCCCACTACTACTAGCCGTGTCAGGAGCCAGACCAATCACTATCAAGGTGGATTGTGGTTCCAGTCGTGGAGATGATGTCGAGGGGGACTCGCATCCTATCGATGTCGTGGAGCCAGAGAGCGAAGTGGATGAACAACTGGATGATCATCAGGGTTTCTTCGAGGGCGAGGAAGAGGCTGGATCCATGTCTAGCGACGTGGAGCTAGAGAGCGATATCAATGACCAATATGATGATGAAGACTTGCTTCAGGATGAGGCCGAGGATGAGGCTGGCTCCATGCCTAGCGACGTGGAGCTAGAGAGCGATATTGACGAACAACTTGGTGATGAAGGCTCGTTTCAGGACGAGGATGGCTCCATGTCTAGCGACGTGGAGTTAATAGAGAGCGATATCGATGACCAACTTGACGGTGAAGGCTCGTCTGAGGACGAGAACGAGGATGGCTCCATGTCTGGTGACATCGAGCTAGAGAGCGATATCGATGATGACCAATATGATGATGAAGTCTTGCTTCAGGACGAGGCTGGCCAGGATGAGGACGAGGCTGGCTCCATGCCTAGCGACGTGGAGCTAGAGAGCGATACTGATGAACAACTCGACGATGAAGGCTCGTTTCAAAACGAGGAGGACGAGGATGGCTCCATGCGTAGCGACGTGGAGCTTATAGGGAGCGATATCGATGAACAACTTGATGATGGAAACTCGTTTCAGGACGACGTGATAGAGAGTGAAGATCAAGCTGGAAGCTCGAAGACAAGTGCAGCAGCAGAAGACCAGTAACCTGAATTAAGCTGAGAAGTTTCGAAGACCAGAGAAGAAATGTTTCCTGTTTCCTTACTTTATTTATTATTGTAAACGCTGTCGTTTTGCTGTTATGCTTTGTAGACGTTAAACATTCAGGATAACGACCTGTCAAGCTGAGACGCGTGACAATCTCAGCTTAAATAAGTCGTTAATCACTGTATAACGATATAAATAACAAACAGCTGGAAACCTCACTGCTTTGCGGGTTTCCGATCAATCTCTGCCGCGCCTCCTTTACTTTTCTTTACGACGACGAAGACGAGGCTAGCTACATAGCAATGCCAACAGATAACCGTGAACAGGATGATTCTGAACGATCAGAATCATCCTATTCGGATGATCATGCCGACGAATTCGACCCGGAGGAGAGTACAAGTTCGGAGGATAATTTGGGCGTTCCGGTAAGGAACGTGGTAACGCAGGCATTCTTCGACAGCATAATAAGGAAGGCAGCTCCAAATTGCAAGGGGAAGCGATTCTACACCAGGGCTGCTTTCCTCACCGCGACCCGATCCTATTTCTACCTCGCTGCTTTCTTCGCCCATGTCACGCACGAAACTGGATGTAAGCTTTCGTTTTTTCATTAGTTTCCCAATATCGTACTAATAGAGCTACTCGATTTCGATTTCGGTATTATGTGCTGAAAATGCATGCATGCAGCGTTATGCTATACCGAGGAGATTAAGAAATCGCGGTACTGCGACCCGAAGGCGAAGAAGTGGCCGTGCGCCCCTGGGAGGCAGTACTACGGGCGGGGCCCGCTCCAGCTGACGTGGAACTACAACTACGGGCCGTGCGGGCGAGCCAACAGGTTCGACGGCCTGAAGAATCCGGACATCGTGGCGAGGAACCGGGTGGTGGCCTGGAAGGCTGCGCTGTGGTTCTGGATGAAGAACGTCCGGCCCGTGGTGGGCCGCGGGTTCGAGCCCACGATTCGGGCCATCAACGGCGCCCTGGAGTGCAACGGGAAGAATCCTGGTGCTGTCAAAGCTCGCGTCGACTTCTACAAGGGCTACTGCAAGCGCTTCGGTGTCGCACCGGGGCCTAATCTCACCTGCTAATTAATGAAAAACATTTACAGCAGCGTACTGCTATTGAACATTTAAAACTTTGCCAATGCGTGTTTGCTTGTTTCGTATTGTACTTTTATCTTTTAAGAATCAGAATAAAAGGTCTCGATCAGTGAATCGTATTCATTTTTCACCTAACCCTACCTTTTAATCACTAATCTTTTATACGGAACGAAATATGTAACCAACTAATTATGTGAAGTTCAATGGCGCATATTGAGAAAGACATCATAGAATATAGATGGTTAGGAAAAATAAAACCACGTATATATGAGTATGCGGAAAAGAATATTAGACAATATGCAAACTTAAACCGAAATATAATTTGACATAAGAATGACGTGGTTTCCTTGTCCAGGGAGAACGAGGCTAGTCCACGGGCGAAGCTGAGTAAAACTCGTAATAGCGCAAACTGAAGCTGAGTAATAGTAATTATGGAGACACGTTGGTTTCATAATTAAAATTTGATGCCACTATATACTGCGATCTTGTCATTGTTTGACTTTGCATTGTCAGGAGTGTTCGTTTTAGACATATCGTGAAACAATCGAGTCCACCTCTATGTATATCAATAGAACCAACGCAACCTTAATCACGATTCAATATTAATTAAACCACCATGATCACCACATTTACACATTCAATGACACATATCATATATGAATGAGTAACAGGAAAATTATATGTAATGTGATCTTGAAAATGCATATTATTCAACGGGTCCAATTTTATTCCTTAGTGAGATTAGTCAAAATTCCCTCATACCAAATGATTATTGCACAACTAAAGGCACTCTAAATTCTAAAATAGACTCTATACAACCATCAATTTATTTTGTAGAAATTGATTTAGTCATAGTCTATTGAACATAAACCAAACTATCATATGAAATCACACTCATAATAATAATATGCTAATGAAAACGGTAAGTGTTAAAACTTAAATATTTGGCAAATAGGTTAGCTGACATTTGTTATGTCCTTAATGTTCTATAGAAATTTGTCTATTTTATATTTTAAACCTTCTCGTGGAACTTGGTATCCATAATGTTGTACTTGTGAAATCATGTTGTAATGCTAGTATATCACTATGGTAACATTGCCGCTATAAAAGTTCTAAATCAAAATGAGTGACCAATGTCATCACCGTGACAAAAAACATCTTTTATCGATCATTCAACTTATGTTAATCATCTTCTTCGTTTCATATGATTTATGTCGATTGCATGAAAATATTGATATTTCGTATATTTTCGGTTGGGTTAGGGAATATGCATGGAGAAAGGGTGCAAGGAGAGAGAGCAAAGCCAAGCTCAGGCTTGAATTCCACTCATGGCTCCTTTCATTACCACTTCGAGCAGCTTCCTGACAGAAGAAGGCAGCAATTTTCTGGCCAATCTCGGCATGCATTCATTGGCAAGTAAATGGAAGGAAGAAAGCAAACTCAAATCACCATTTCTAGTTTCTACCAACCGTTTGTTTCCCGCAAGCAAACCCCCCCTCACCGCCTTTTTGTCTTTGCACGCATGCCAAACCCTTTTCCTAAAAGGATTAAGGAAACAAAAAAATTCATGTGTCAGTGCTTTGTAACATACAGAGTGAAGAGAAAATGTTGCAACTTTTTTGTTTTATGTTGGTTGTTGTTGTTGCAGAAATGAAGAGAAAGTGTTGCAGTGAGGTTCACCAACTTTGCAATTAACGCCTGCCTTCTTCCTGCTTTTTTTGCCTTGTGTATTGATCACTCGTTACTTCATTTTCATTCAGAATTATTGGCAGCTTCCCCCCTTTTTGTGCGTTTGTCCTTATCTTTCTTCTTCTGAATTCATCATTACGCGATCTGACTCCGCCTATTTACTTACAGCAGCAGTTCCAAAACAGCATGAGCAACTCCCATCTGCATTCTCCATCTCTTGATCTTCACTGCAAAACAGAGCATTGAAGAATTTGTTGACAATGGGATCTTCTGAGCCGTTGAAGGTCACATTCAGCAGCCCGGCCAAGTACTGGACTGACGCCATCCCGATCGGAAACGGCCGCCTCGGCGCCATGGTCTGGGGCGGGGTGGCCGCCGAGACCATCCAGCTCAACGGTGAGCCCACAAAAAAGAATTTGCAAAATTTCTTCTCTTTCTCTCTGGTTTTTGCCAATTTGCAAAATTTCTTCAATTGGCAGAGGACACGCTCTGGACTGGAGCTCCAGGAAACTACACTGACCCAGATGCTCCCAAGGCGCTGGCTCAAGTTAGAAATCTGGTTCACGAGGCCCAATTCGTCCAGGCCACACAGGCTTCTGCTGGGTTGTTCGGTGGGCCCACACAGGTCAAGGCCCATTCTCTTCCCTTCCCTTCCCTTCCCTTCCACAACTGTTTTGGTTTGAACTTTGAAGAAATCGCTATTCACTGATTTTGGTATCAAATTAGGTTTACCAACCATTGGGAGACATCAAGCTCCAATTCGACGGCTCCCATCTCAACGATGGCGCCTATTCCCGGGAGCTGGACTTGGATACTGCAACAGCACGAGTTCAGTACACCGTCGGCGGCGTGGAGTTCAGCAGAGAGCATTTCGCATCCAACCCAGATCAAATCATCGCCACTAACATCTCTGCGTCAAGCCCTGGATCCGTATCATTTACCGTCTCCCTCGACTGCGCTCTCCCGGACCATCGGATTCACATCAACAACGACCACAAAAACCAAATTGTACTGATCGGGAGTTGCAGTGGACAGCAGCCGGGTTCCACCGGGATTCAGTTTGCTGCAGTTCTCGAGTTGGAGATTAGTGCCGGCAACGGTGTAGTCTCGAGATTGGATGACGACGACAACGGGTTGAGAGTTGAAGGTGCAGATTGGGCTGTCCTGCTTCTGTCTGCTTCCTCTTCTTTTCAAGGCCCGTTCACCAACCCAGCCAATTCCACTAGAAACCCGACCTCTCTCGCCCTTCTTGCGCTCCAAGAAGTTGCCAAGCTCTCCTACTCTGATCTATGGTCCCGCCATGTCGATGACTACCAGAGTCTCTTCCACCGTGTTTCGCTGCAGCTGTGGACAAGTGCAGCAGCCGAAGCGGATGATCGTGCCGTTGCAGTTCGGACGGCGGCGGAGAGGATCAGGTCATTCCAAGAGGATCAAGATCCTGCCTTTGTGGAGCTTCTGTTCCAATTCGGTCGGTATCTGCTTATATCTAGCTCGCGCCCTGGAACTCAGGTGTCGAATTTGCAAGGGATATGGAACCCAGATGTTAAGCCTGCGTGGGAGTAATGTTCTGAATCCTGACTTTGTTTCCCTTACATTTCCTTTTGAGATACGGGCTCATAGTTCTTGGGTGCAAAAAACTTGTGTGCGTGGTTGCAGTTGTGCGCCTCATTTGAATATCAACCTGGAGATGAACTATTGGCCTTCCCTTCCATGCAATCTCAGGGAGTGCGAGGAGCCGTTATTCGACCACATTCAAGCTCTTTCAATTAGTGGAAGTCAAACAGCAAAAGTAAGTAGGGGGTATGATTCAACCCAACTGCACGTTGTTACGAAATATACTCACTCATCACGGCTTGCAGGTAAACTACGAAGCAAGTGGTTGGGTTGTGCATCATGTGTCCGACTTATGGGCAAAATCCTCTGCATATGAAAGAGATGCTAGGTGGGCAATATGGCCAATGGGCGGGGCCTGGCTTTGCACTCATTTGTGGGAGTACTACACCTACACCATGGACAAAGTAAGCCATTCTTATTGTAATTGCTACACCTAATTTATTTATCCTAGTTTTGTAGTCTCAAGTAAATGCTTGGTACAGGATTTCCTGCAAAAAACAGCATACCCTCTCCTGAAAGGATGCGCCTCATTTTTGGTGGATTGGTTGATCAAAGGGCCCCAAGGATATCTAGAGACCAATCCATCAACTTCTCCAGAACACTTGTTTGTTGCTCCGGATGGAAAACAGGCTTCAGTTAGCTACTCATCCACGATGGACATGGCAATTATAAAGGAAATTTTCTCTGCACTTGTTTCTGCTGCGGAGGTGGTTAAGCTCTTATCGTGTTGCAGACATGACAGCTTGTGGTTCTGTATTTGAGAATCGAGTGTAATTGATTTCTCTTGCTTCAGGTTCTGAATATGACCGAAGATCCCTTTGTCCAGAATGTCGGCGAGATTCAATCAAAGCTTTCTCCAACAAAAACTGCCAAAGATGGTTCCATTATGGAATGGGTATGAACATAACATGAGTAGAGTTTTAATGCATGGTTTCTAAATGTTCATCCGGTTTAGATAATGAATAAGCCATGTTAATGTATACTGAGATATTCATGTGGGTGCACGCAGGCACTAGATTTTGAGGACCCAGAAGTGCAGCACAGGCACCTGTCTCACCTGTTTGGTCTGTTTCCAGGACACACTATAACCATTGAGAAAAATCCAGACCTATGTAAAGCTGCTGAGAAAACTCTTTACAAACGAGGTCTGTTTTATTTTGTTACCAGTGAAAAATGATTGTTTCAATCACCTAGGTCGGTCGAGGCTCCTTCTGAACGTTGAGAAACCATTATATCCATGAAAATGATAATGCCACATTGCTACTTTCATACTGGGAAAAGAATATGCAAGCATGACAGTGATTCTCACATTTACTTATAGCTTTAAGTACGTGATATCATATTTTCTTTAGGATAAACTAGGGTGAGACTGATACCAGTTGTTATATTCGTTGATCTTGAATGAAAACAGGAGAGAACGGTCCTGGATGGTCAACTACATGGAAAATTGCTTGTTGGGCTCGTCTGAGGAACAGTGAGCAAGCTTATAAGATGGTCAAGCACTTGATCCAGCCAGTAGATCCGGATAAGACAACCATAGATTTTGAAGGCGGACTGTACAGCAACTTATTCACTGCACACCCTCCATTCCAGATTGATGCAAACTTCGGGTAAGCATGCACCACTGAATACCATCAATTGGTAAGAACATACATATACATTGGAACCGTCTTGTAACATATTGGAGGAATCTGTATTCAGTTTTACTGCAGCAGTTGCAGAGATGCTTGTCCAGAGCACAATGCTGGATTTGTACTTACTTCCTGCCCTCCCTCGAGAGAAATGGCCCAACGGAAGTGTCAAAGGGCTAAAGGTCCGAGGAGGACTGACTGTCGACGTAAGCTGGCGAGAAGGAGATCTCCATGAAGTTGGGGTTTGGCAGGAGAATGATGGTCAAGAGATTAATTTGGTCAAGAAAATGTTGCATTACAGGGGAAGAACAACTGAAGCAACGATTTCGTCTCGCACTGTTTACACCTTTGATGTCGGGTTCAAACTTGTGGAGGAAATATGATTTTCATGGGCTACATGTGGTACTAAGTCTAAGGGAATAAGAGAAACTCTGTGCCAAAAATAATAATGTTATGTGAAGTAATGCAGCAGGGAAAGCTAAATATATCTATATGAAGTGAAATATACATATAATACTCTACCATATGCCCAGGGCCGGCCTTGGGCATGCTGTCCAAATTATGAGGGTCAATTGGGCTTATATGGTAAATTACTATTATGTAATATTGAGTTTTGATTGTGAATTTGGAATAATAAAGACTAATGTATTGCGTTTTGATTACGGGTATAAAATAATAAGATTTGGGTTAAAGTACATAACAATATAGCTTTGTAGTACTACAAAATCATAATGGATGTTGAGATTAATAGTGAAGTGATTTAATGACCATTTTTGTAGAGGGGTAAAGAGAGTAGGGGTTTGGAGAGAGCTTACCAGTTTTTTGGGTAGCTGACCGAATTTTTGGGGCTCTCGTGTGCTATGTTTTTGTGCTTTTCAATATAAAAATACAACCTAGGAGAATTTGGAATTGGAAAAGGAGCTATGTTTTTGTGCTTTTCAATGTAAAAATACAACCTAGGAGAATTTGGAAAAGGAGCTATAGAAGGAAGAATATGGAGTTTTCATTTTAAAGATGAGGTTAAATGATGGAGAAACTTATTGGAAATCACGAGTGAAGCCCAAGAAGAGCCTAATAGGGTAAGACTCGACCCATACCAGAGCAAGAACCAGTGAAGGGCCAGTGTCAGGTCCAACTGTCTCCCAAGCAAACCTGGTCAAAACACGAAGAAATCTTTAGGAAAGGTTGCTTATGGTGATGCAATCCTTAATTATGACCTAAGTTTAATCCCACTGATGCTCGAAGAAGTAATGGAGGCAAGGGAAGGTGGAATTCTCAAAAATGTGAAAATGGCTAAGTATGGAGATAGCTTTGGCGTACCATCTTTAAAAGAGCTTACTTGCTCGACTCGAAGGACGATCGAGTGAATCTGGGAGTCGGAAATGAAAGTCCACAACTTGATAAAGATCACCAAGGAGTTGGATGAGGTCAACTAAGCCTGACAACCCTCGGACGACAGGCTTGAAGTTCGTATGAAGACAACCTTAATTGCTTGTGATGGAAGGCAGCTTACTTGTCTTAGACGAAATAGTGTGAAACACTAATTCCTTTACCTTTGTCGATTAATTAGGATTCAGTGTTTTGGTTAGTTTAAGTGTCCTTGTTAGCTTATGTAGTAGTATTGAGTCCAAGTAGTTCTATTTAAACGTTGTAATTCATTCAAGTTTTTTTTTTTTTATAAATGTAATTCATTCAAGTTTTAACCAAAGAAGTATTGTTCATAGAGTTTTACTCGTGAATTTGCTCGTGCTAATTGGAGGATTCCAGTTACATGCATCGAGTGCATCTCTATATCGATAAATTATCCACCTTGATTGTGGTGGAGATTCTACAACTCAAATCGATCGATCCTCTTCCCAATTTTATGTTGAAATTGCACGCTCCGTTTTTGGTTCGAAACCCTTTCATCAATCAATCTCTTGATTGATCTTAATGGTATAATTCAAAATTTACATGGAAAGTTTTAGGTATAACAATGTTAGGATGTACTGGGGGCTATCACGTACCCACATTGTCACCGGCCACCACCGGCTCCGTATCCCCTGCCGTCCATTTACTGGGACTTTTCCCGCATCGTCACCGGCCACCGCCTGCTAGGGATTTTCCGGCGTTCCTCCCTGGCGTTGCCCAGCTCCGGTCCTGGGAACTTAACCCCTTCCTGGCATTTCCCCCAACTTGCCTTGAGAGAGCTGAAAGAGAGAGATTTTCGTCTCCGGTGAATTTTCCGGGCGGCGGAGAGAATTTTCCGACGACAACGTTTGTTTTGTTCTATTTGTCGACGCTTTTATAATGTTTGCAAGTACGTTTTGTGAAGGTCTTAAACGATACAAGGGCAGCAAGTTGACACACAGTGCATTTAACCCTTGAATTAGGGCGCGTGTGAGGATTTCCGATTTTTGTAACAGTAATGTTGATCTCTTGGTTCACAAAATCCAGTTCATTTGAGATATTCCTTTGTTATTCTTGAATGAGATCCCAGGTCATCTAAATTGGTTTAAATAGGCTCAAATTAACTCTGGGCGCTGCAGCAGTTACGAATTTATTCTGACTTTTGACCCTAGAAAAAAACCCACTTGTTATGTACACTCAAAATTATCGGGATAATTTCTTATTCCCTCTAGTCGGCATAATCGACCTTTCATTGTCTAATTATGAACATAATTTCTTGAATGTTCATCCAATCAACAGGTTTGACAACTAAGCTAAGAATACATATAAAAGAATTCACAAGACATTAATTAACTAAAATTACGATTACACATGAAGTAGCTTAATAATAAGCTTAATTATTGTACATAATTTAACAAACATTAGGAACTTGCACCACTCACTGTTACACATCATAGTCAAGTTTACATTATTTCTCCATTATTTAGTTTAAGGAGAATACTAGCTACCTGTAGCTAGCCCCCCGTCGGAGTATTTCGAAACGAAACAACTGGAACTTTTGGTTCTAGCTAGAACCATACACATTGATATATATTACTGTAGCGTTTGAATAATATAATATAATAATTAGCAGCTGATATTGGGTCCAGGTGTGATCCCAAAGGACCTGCAGTAAGCCCTGTAGTACTTCACACGCGCCGCCACAGCCGCAGGGCTCCCGCCGTTGCACTCGCCGCCGTTGACGCGGCGGATGGTAGCACCGAACCCTTGCTTCACAACGGGGCGGACGCTCTTCATCCAGAACCACAGCCCCGTCTTCCAGGCAATCACGGCGTTCTTGGCCACAATGTCCGGATTCTTCAGCCCGTCGAAGTTGTTGGCCTTCCCGCACGCGCCGTAGTTGTAGTTCCACGTCAGCTGGATGGGCCCACGCCCGTAGTACTTCTTCCCCGGAGCGCACGGGTACTGGCTCGAAGGAGAGCAGTACGTGTTGCGAGCTATTTCTTCCACGTAGCAAAAGTCTGCACCCAGAATAAAACAAAGCATGCACAAAACTTACACCGTTTCAATAATTCGAATTATTGAGAGATATTCAATTATTTAATCTTATATCATGCACTAACAAAACTTACGTCCGGTTTCGTGGGTGACGTGGGCGAAGAAGGCGGCGATCTCGCGCTTGGACCAGAGGGCGGTGTCGAGGTTACCGAAGCGAGGGTAGGCGCGTGCGGCGGTGAGGAGGGCAGCGCGAGTGTAGAAGGTCTTGCCCTTGCAGCCGGTGCCTGCCTGGCTGAGAATGCGGTTGAAGAAAGCAGGAGTGACGACGCTGCCGACGGCGACGGCGTCGACGAAGGTGGTGGGGATGGCTATGGCGGAGAGGAAAATGGCCAAGGTGGCGGAGAGGAGTTGAAGTTTTCCCATGGTGGTGGTATTAGGCTTATATATGCTAAGGGTGGAAGAGAGTAGTGTGTTTTGGTGTGGTTAATGACGGGTTGGAATGAAGCTATTTATAGGCGTGGAGGAAATGAGTATGCATGGGACGCGGTTTCAGGTTAAGGGAATTCAAAAAGTCAAATCATCAGGCAGGGATTGGGATAGGAAAGGAACTTGCAAGTCTACGCTATGTATATATAATTAAGATGATCGTCGACTTGAGCAGGTTCCGAGGCAGTGTGATTAATTAGTTTTCTGTTCTTCTAATCGCTTCTTAATTAATCTCCGAGATTTGTGGGATTTCGTGCACACAACACACATTAAGGTTAGGAAGACTACACTGGTGTACTTGTATATGTGGATTTATAAACATATGGATTATGATGTAGGAAGACTACAGAAAGATGTGGCGAGGTGTTCTTTCTTGCAATGAAGGGGAAATCGAAACTAAAACAAAACAGGATATTGGGCGGTAATGGAACGGATATGGTGCTGATAGGGGAGAATACTAATTATCACATCGGAAATACAAGCGAAATTGATCATTGTGTATAAGTATGCACGAAGCTCATTGGTGCGAGGCTTGTTGGGCAGGACTCCAAGAATAAATTCGTGTGGGTTTAGCCCAAAACTAACAATATCGTACGAATACTAATATAATTATTGGAAGTATTATCATAATTAACTAGTGTACATAGTAATTACTCACCCAGTCCTCGTCCTATAAGTTTACCATTGTAATTTTTTTTATTACTTGTATCTTGTGGTTTGCTTAAAAAATAATAGTACACTATGATTTTCTTGGTATTATTTATGAATATTTTTGTGTGGTGTGATGAGGTTATGATATGGTTTATAAGCTTTTTAGTCTATTTTATGTTTTTTGTGATGTGATTTGTTGTGTTACTGGTTTGTGTTTTGTGGTACATTTTCATGATATTTGTGGCTCTCTCCTATGACAATGGGAGTTTGCCCTACATACCGACTGAAAGGAATTTGTCCTGCGTAAGGGCATGTAAGTCAAAGTCTTCAGGAACTTTATCTTAATTTACTTAAAGATCAAGTTTTACACGGTCACAATATTTCTTGAGAAGCTTCGTTCTTTATTTTTTTAAGGATGAATCAAAGATTTCACGACACGGATATTGATCAACCAAGTCTTAGTCGTCTCGTATATATGTAGCAATACCATCATTATATTCATTGTTCATGCTAAAAGATATGTCCGATAATTTATTAAAAAATAATTGAAATGGAATTAGACATTTAGAAGAACGGATAGTCTTTAATAGTATGATATTGTATTTTTTGGATCAAGTTTATACCGATTTACTTTTGGACACTTTCTAAAATAACCTCATGCTGATCATCATCAGATTACATGGACACTTATATACAAGATGGCTTTTCATTATTTCTCCAAAGTGCTGCTTGGATTATACAGTTTCTGAACTCATTCCTAAAGGACACAAACATCATGCAAAAATAAAGTTTAACGTAACAAATCCACCCATGGAGGCCTACCATGAGAGACTATAATCAACTATGGGGCCAGACCATCACGGGTTGACACCAACCCTTTCGCGAATTCGAAAGGGGAAAATGGCAAAAGATAGAAGGAAAACTTTCACATCATTTTCTGACCCTAAATTCAGCATTTATTGTGCCTAAACCCAAGATTATGTAAAACTACTAAAAAATACATCAAAACTATAAAAAAAAACTCCTAGGTGATATTAGGGCTGACTATTTGGTCCGGACTTTTTGGTTTTACCTGAAACCGGATCGGGATTGGACCAAAACTGGATAGCAAACAATACAATCTCATCTTTGGGCATAGGTTTAAGATAAAAAAAACCTTTTGGGATCGGATCGAAAACCGGATAAAGACCCCGATAAGAGAGCTCAACACCCAAAACTTAACTAACTCCTCACCCTTTGAGGCCTCTGGCCACTCAAATCCCTACAACCTCAATCTAAAAACAAAACCGAATTGGGACCGGACCGGGTCAAGACCCGACCAGATCAAGACTGGATTGTATCCAATCCAATCTTGGTCCTTATATTATCGAAAAGACCGAACCAAAACAAGATCAATTCGGGCCAATTTAATCGGACCGTATAGCCACCCCTAGGTGATATGATGACCCATGAAAGCATATATTCTAGACCTCGTATTGTGACCCAAAGTGCATATATTTCTCATCAAATGGGTCATAATATATTGAATTATTGCTATGCTTGTTTCAAGTATATTCTAGCAACGCTAGGATTGCTCTATACGATTGATACGCTTTTGGTAGTGTGTATTTTCAGGGCAAAGCAGTCTAGTGGACCACTTGGAAGCCTTAGAGGACATCGCAAGTTTCTGAATCAAGGATTAGAAGACCGAACGCCTAAGCAAAACGACGCTCGGAGCACCATTCACAATGTCTTTTTAGGGAGTTCGTCCACTTCGTCAGGAAGTTATCTCGGAGCATCAAGATTCGTTGATCACGTGTTTGGAGCGTTCTGATTGGCCGAATGACGGAAGGGAGGCGAGTTTAACTCCTTAGAAAGTCCAATTGAAGATCTATAAATAGGGCTCTAGAGTTAGAGTTTTAGAGGAGGAAACAAGAGGTGAAGGATGGGTCGTTACTCTGCTGACAAAGCAACACTCCTGAATTAGAATGAATCTACCCTACGAGGGAGAATTGACAGCCAAAACAGCGCCCTAAGGGCCTGTTTTCTCTGTTACAGCTACTTATCGTCTTGTGCCTCATGGAGTCTTCATTTTCAACGATGAACACCCATGAACCCCTCCTCATGGCTAGCTAAGTTCCTTAGTTACGTAGGTCCATGTAAACTTAATGATTTGGTTTAATATGATTTTTTGATTTTCATAAGTGTGATGCTTGATTTCCTCTATTTTGTTATTTATTGATTCGAATGATTGCTTAGTCGATCTTGCCCTACTTCGAGGTGCAAGGATCGAAATTCTAGTAATTTAGGATGAGTCTAGAAATAGCAGTACTACTCGATCGAACCTCATTCAATCAAACGACGTGACGCCTCAAGGGAGAAATCCAAAGGGTCCTTGTCTCCTATTAGTTCGGGTTAATACTTCGACGCAAGGTTAGATCTAACGAAATAAGAAATCGGTGGCTCGTATGCTCCGATAATCGAGGGCACGTAACTAGGAGACCTGGGTGAACATTGTCTATGCAAACTTTCCTTTGCTACTCTCTTACTTCTCCATTATTTATTATTTAATTATTTAATTAATTATAATTTTTTATCGGCGACACCCCTCTTCAATAATCCTGGGTCCGCTACTGATCGGAGCCTTCGACTTCACCAACACCTCCCTGAATCTTGCACTCTGTCCGTCGAGTAGCTCTACGTCCATGTCCTCCCTTTCTATCCACGCTCCAAGATCATCATAATCTCTGTCGGCAACGATGCCGCCACCGTCTCTTAGATCTTGTCCCTGTTGCCAGTCATACGAAACGTCCACCTCGCGCTCAGAGACATCGGAATCAAAACTTTGTCTTTCGCCCACGGCGGGGAAAGCATACGAGGGTTGCGACGGCGGCGTGGGGTTTGGACGACCACATATTTTTTTAAATAAATTTCTTCATTTCCAATAATTATGAAAGTATAAGATAAATTAGTTTATTAATTTTTAATGTATGCATGGCATCTACATCAGCAAACCATGCTGATTCACTAACGGTCAACACTGTTAACCATCTAATTTAATGGAAATTCACGAGTCGGGTCAAATTAGTTTATATGGTGTATACTTGAGGCCAGGATAATAATTTCTAACGGTCAACACTGTTAAACTATATGTTGCTATACGTATAATAATATCTTAATCGAGAATTTCTTTCTTGCACTTATCATGATATAGAATTAGTCAAATACTTACAGAACATATATAGCAGCAAGCAATTACGATATAGGTGGCCTGATTCCTCGTATTATTAGGCTTAATCAACGGGCATCTTGTCAGCGCATGGGGCATGCACCCACGAAAGGGCCGGGGCGGGGGCAATCTGGCAGTCAACGGCTTGATGCTTTTTTTTACCAATTGATGGCTCGTTCTTATCTAAGTGATTAATTAAAAAGAAGCATTAATTAGTTCCGTGGTTGACTTGTCTAATTCAAATCTCACGGGCCGGCTGAATGTGGCGCAGATTATCGGGGTTCAACTTCGATGCTTATTTCCTACTCGTTGGGCCTTAGGCCCAGTCATATACACACACAAGTAGAGGTGGCAATTTCAATCCAATCCACCAATCCATCAATCCATTAAAAATATCCATCTAATCCAATCCATTTGATCCAAATCCAATTGGATTGGTGGATTCATGGATTGGATCCATGGATCATTGGCAAATTACAGTTTAGTACCTATAATTTTTATTTTTTACATTTTGGTACCTAAAATTTTATTTTTTATACGAAAATATCATTGGAAAATTACGTTTTGGTACCTAAAATTTTTCATTGTGACATTTTAGTACCTAAACTTTTTACATTTTACATATTGGTCCTTGGTTGAGGATGTCATTTGGATTTATGGATAATCCACCAATCCACTTGATCCAATCCATGAATCCACCAATCCATTAGATCCAATCCATTTGATCCATGGATCCACCAATCCACCAATCCAATCCATTTGCCACCTCTACACACAAGCCATTGCTTGCCTAGCTGGCTAGGCTTAATAGATTTTTGTGTAGTGTGTGTAGTATGCCCAAGTAAGGTCAGTTCAGTTGGCCCAGACGTAAATTTCGCATCCATCTAACTAGTAGTGTCAGTTCAGGTCGAGTTCGGTTACCCAAACCGAAATCTGAAAACTCGAAACAAAAAATCACTAAAACCGAAATCGAACCCGAACCCGAACCCGATAAGGATTTGCGGGTTCCGGTTACCCAAAAGGGCCAAAACCCGAAAATTCCTTATTGGGTTCGGGTTCGGTTAAAGCAAAACCGAAATCCGAAAACCCGAACGCCTAAAAATACGGGTTGAGTTCTATTCATTGGAGGTTTTAGTCGAAACCCGAAAAACCGAACCCAAAACCGAAAAATCCAAAACCCGAAACGTACTCAAACCCGAAAAACCGAAAATATATATAATCGGGTCGGTTTCAGGTAAACCCGAAAAACCTAGCCCAAATGGACACCCCTACATCTAACCACTAACCAGATATGCAAAAACCCAAAATTGAGAGAAAACAAGAAGTTGGACTGTTATACGTTCAAAAACTTGGTTGGTGGTGATGGTACTGTTCGAGTTCATCATGTTACATCTGAGGATAAGATTGCACCGAAGCATTTCTTGCCCGTCGACACTCCTATCTAGCTGACAAATTGATGATCCAAGATCCCCATCAATTTGAGAGGAGGTTGTTGAGTTATGAGTCCGTACGAAAATAGCCATCATGACAATTGTATATGTATCCACGCAACAACCGTAGTTGTACGGAAAACTCGGCTTGTCTGATCGCGGTCAGCTTAGCTAGGGTTCTTGGCTACAAACTGTATATATATATATATATATATATGTAAACATGACGATCTGCTAATTAAAGTTAAGTTGAATAGGAGTAAAAAGTAGTTTCAGCCTTCGACTAGTTTCGTTAAACCGCGGTAAACATATGTGTCGATTTCATTTCGATTGTATATCAATTAACTACGAATAGGATCTTGTACGTATTAGTTGATATACGTACAAGAAATGCAGGCCAAGTTGGAGTCAAGTAAGTTAAAAAGAGGAGGAGAATAATAAATTTGAGTATGAATTAAGTAATTTACCAACTTGCATATATAAAATCAATCATTCATGTTAATATAGCCTATTTGATTGTCCCACCAAAAAAGACACGAAATCATTTTCGTCTCATCAGCCAGCTGCTCACAAAAAAAAAAAAAAACATTGAACAACAATAATCAATGATCTCAACACCTGATATTATTTCCAGGGCTGACGCCCAACTGCTTGCAGTACTCTCTATAATACCTGACCCGATCCTCCACTTCATCCGTGTTGCCGTGGTTGCACTCCATCCCGTTGATCTTGTGGATCGTCTCCCCGAACCCTTTTCTCTCCGTCGGACGGACGCTCGTCGACCAGAACCACAGCGCCGACTTCCACGTCACCACCGGATCCTTGGCCACGATGTCCGGGTTCCTCAGCCCGTCGAACCCATTCGCCTTCCCGCACTCCCCGTAGTTGTAGTTCCACGACAGCTGCAGTGGGCCCCGGCCGTAGTACTGTCTCCCCGGAGCGCACGGGTTCGCTACCGCCGACGAGTCGCAGTACGTCCCTCGTTCTATTTCTTCCGTGTAGCATAGGTCTGAAACAACAAGAAGCAGAATCAAATAGGTCAGATCAGATTATAGAACACATAGGGTTGAGGAGAATCACAGTCCAATAGTAAGATATTAATATAGATCAAAGACCGGACATTTGGTTCATTTTTTTGGTCCTGTTTAAATGTCCATATTCATGAGACCAAGGATCGGACATGTTATGCTCGATTCAGTACAGTCCGGTTCAAGCATCAGTTTCATACGATGCAGTTCGGTACGGACCGACTGTTGCACATAGCGATGGCTAATTTGAACCCGTCCCGCGGGTATTACCCGACCTGATCTGCGATGGGGCAGGTATTACCCGACCAGCAGTAGCGTGGGGGCGGGGCATGGGTATTTATTTCCGATCCACCCTGCCCAGCCCGCCCCGTTCTTGGCCCATTCTATCTCAATTTCTTAAAGTATCTATACATGATTCTCCTATTTTGACTTTTCTTTAACTAGTTAGAATCGATCTTTCCAATAGTCCGAGACTCAATTACTCATTCCACAATCACTATTTTTCATTCATGAGAAGTGTTTTTCATTTCGTCTTATTGTAAAAAATAAATTTTACATGTATTTTTTTTCAAATAGCATTGGATCGGAGCATGGGTATAGAGTTACCCGCACCGCCCAGCCAGTTTGCACAACCAAGAACTCAAAAAAAAAAAAAAAAAAAAAAACGTCGTACCAAATAGTGAAAGGTGGGGGAAAAAGCAGGGTGAGTGAAATAATGAATTACCTGTTGGAAATAATATAATTATTTCCTTTTAACTATTTTGGTGGACACGTTTAGGGAAGGGAAATTATTTTTTGGTGGGTTTTTCTAATTTGGAAATGGTGGAGGAATTTTGATGGAAGACTAGGTGGCAGAGAGAGTTTGAGAAAGGGAGCACTTTCTTTATTGGCTTCTTTCTTTTCTTTTGCTCTTGCTCTACTCTCTGACACATCCAACCAAGCCTATTTATAGGCATTACAAAGCACAAATATCTAGCCTAACCGACTTACCTATGTGGCTCTTAATTTTCTTGATTTCTTTATGCCACAACTAACACCTAACACATTTAAATCATTTTCTACATACTTCCATACACTTCTGATTTTTTTTCATACTAGCACCACACACGTAGCTAGTTTCCTGAATGGTCTTTTTTTATTTATTAATTAAACTTTAATTTCAACACTCCCCCTTAAAGTTTAATTCGTTGTAACTCCGAGTAGCATCCTCAGTTTGACGAACACATTTTGCTTCAGCGGCTTCGTGAAAATATCAGCAATTTGGTCTTCAGTTTTCACATACTTCAGCGTCACTTCTTTCTGCTCCACGCATTCTCTCAAGAAATGATATCTCGTATCGATGTGCTTACTGCGATCATGAAACACCGGATTCTTTGCTAACGCCAGGGCAGACTTATTATCAACATAAATCTCAGTTGACTCTTCCTGTGTCATGTTTAACTCCTTCAACAACTTTCTCAACCATATCGCATGACACGCACACGATGTCGCAGCAACATACTCAGCTTCACAAGTAGATAGTGTTACGATAGCTTGCTTCTTTGAACTCCATGTGAAAGCTGTATCTCCCATGAAAAATACAAATCCTGTAGTGCTCTTGCGATCATCCACGTCTCCTGCCCAATCACTATCGCAGTATCCAACCAATTTGAAATTTTCTGACTTAGTATAGAGCAAACCATGATCGATTGTACCTTTTATATAGCGCAATATCCTCTTGGCAGCGTTCCAGTGTGACATAGTTGGCGCCTCCATGTATCTGCTGACTAATCCGACTGCGTAGAGAATATCTGGTCTGGTACAAGTCAGGTATCTCAGACTTCCCACCAGGCTTCTAAACTCCGTTGAGTTGACCTTCTCTCCTTTGTCATCCTTGGATAATTTTAGTCCGCACTCTGCTGGTGTGCTCACAGGATTACAGCTCTCCATCTTAAACGTCTTCAGGACCTCCTTTGCGAAGCCACTCTGTGAGATGAAAATTCCTTCCTCCTTTTGGCTTACTTCTATTCCGAGATAGTATGACATTAGTCCGATGTCTGTCATCTCGAACTCACGAACCATCGTCTTCTTGAACTCTTCAAACATTTGAGGATCATTGCCTGTGAAAATGAGATCATCTACATATAGGCAAACCATCAATATTGCTCCCCCTTGCACCTTGCAGTATAGTGCATGCTCATGTGGGCATTTGCTGAACCCATTTTCCTGAAAATACTTGTCAATTCTGCTATTCCACGCTCTCGGTGCTTGTTTCAGACCATACAGTGCCTTTTTCAGCTTCAACACCTTATCTTCTTGGCCTTCGACGATATATCCAGGGGGTTGCTCAATATAAATATCTTCCTCGAGATATCCATTCAGAAAAGCTGACTTCACATCCATCTGATGTATCTTCCATCCATTTTGAGCAGCGAGAGATATCACCATCCTGATACTTTCCATTCTCGCCACGGGAGCAAAAACTTCATTATAGTCAATGCCTGGCCTCTGACTATATCCTTTAGCCACCAATCTTGCTTTGTGCCTGACAACTTCTCCTTTAGCATTTTTCTTTGCCTTGAATACCCACTTCACACCGATGGGCTTCTGGTTCTCAGGTAGCGACACAAGCTCCCAAGTCTTGTTCTTCACAATTGCTCCAATTTCTTCATCCATAGCTTTCTTCCATTTTTCATCCTTCATGGCTTCTTCAGCATCCACTGGTTCATCATCAATGAAATGACAGTATAGTGTCAATTCATCACCTTCAATGGTTGTAGTTTCCTCATATAGATCTTCAAGTCTTCTATACTTCTGTGGCCTTTCTTTCGGACTTTCACTTGATTCTCCTTCTGGGCTAGCAGGCTCTCTGTGACTGGGTGGACTTGTCACAGGTGTAGCTGTATCTGGTTCCTCATCACTTTCATCCATAGTGAATGGATAAAAAGTGTAATTCTTCTTTGCTTCAGCAGTCCAATCCCATGTTGCTTTTTCATCAACTACCACGTCTCTGCTGATGATCAGCTTCTCTTCCACGGGATCAAACATTTTGTAACCTTTTGAGTGTTCTGAGTATCCCAGGAATATGTACTTCTTGCTTTTGTCATCCAACTTCTTCCTTTCTTGATCCGGTACGTGCACATATCCGACACTTCCGAAGACTCGGAGATGAGAGATTGTGGGTTTCCTTCCGCTCCATGCTTCTTGGGGTGTTTGATTCCAAACACTCTTTGTTGGTGACCTGTTCAGCAAGTAGACTGCACAATCAACAGCTTCAGCCCATAGCTCCTTTGGCAGGTTCTTGCTCTTCATCATGCTTCTCGCCATGTTGAGGACAGTTCTGTTCTTCCTCTCAACGACTCCATTCTGCTGTGGGGATCTTGGGACTGTGAGAAACCTGCGAATTCCTTGATATTCACAGAACCTTCTGAATTTCTTGAGCATAAATTCTCCACCTCTATCTGATCTCATTGCTTTGATGTAGCGGCCACTTTCATTCTCCACCATCATCTTGAACTTCTTAAATGCTTCAAATGTATCTGACTTCTGCTTCAAGAAGTATACCCATGTCTTTCTACTGTAGTCGTCAATGAACAATAGGAAGTATTTGTTCTTCCCGAACGATGTTGGGGTGATCGGTCCACAAAGATCTGCATGGACGAGCTCAAGTGGTGATTTAGCTCGTGACAGGGACTCCTTCGGGAAACTTGCCCTGAATTGCTTTCCAACTAAGCATCCTTCACACAATTGGTCTGGATGATTGATCACTGGCAGACCATGCACCATCTTCTTCTGACCGAGTAACTTTAGGCCTCCAAAATTTAGATGGCCATACCTTAGATGCCATAGCCATGTAGTGTCCTTCACGCATGCTTTCAAACATTTCGCCATTTCTGTCTGAATGTTCAGGGTGAACATTCTATTTCTCGACATTGGGACTCTGGCCAACAACTGCTTTTTCTCGTTCAACAGCTCCAATTGACGATTCACCATATGGACTTCATAATTCTTCTCCATCAGCTGACCCAAACTCAGGATGTTACTAGTCATGTCTGGGACATAGTACACATCACTGATAGATTGCTGTGAGCCATTCTTGAGCCGGATGAGTATAGTTCCTCTGCCTTTGATAGGAACTTTCGAGGAGTCTCCAAATACGACATTTCCTTTCACCGATTCATCCATATCCACGAACATGCTTCTTTTACCGCACATGTGGTTGCTTGCTGCATTATCCAGATACCACATGTTGTCTTTCGGTTTCTCATCTCCTTGATGTGACAGCATCAATGTGCCTCTGACTTCTTCTTCTTGCACGTTGTTTGCTGTCTCCTCCACTTCTTTAGGCGGACTCCAACATTCCGATGCATAATGCCCGTACTTCGAGCAATTATAGCACTGGATGTTGGATTTATCACGACCTTCATTTGATCTCCAACTTCCTCTTCCACGTCCACGACCACGACCTCTGCCTCTGGTGGACGTTTCATAATTGTTCGTGGTGAAATTTCCTCCATCTCTGCTTTGATATGCTCCTCGAGCTCTTCCTCTTCCTCTGCCTCTGTAGTTGCCTCTGCCTCGACCTCTGTACTGACTTCCTCCTCGAGCACCTTCTTTCTCCTCAGTGGTAGCTTTTGTAGCTAACACTTGCTCTGACGATTCTTCATTTCTCTTATTTAATCTTTCCTCCCGTGCTTGCAGTGAACCGATAACTTCATCCACCGTCATTTTTGACACGTCCTTAGCTTCCTCCATGGCCACCACCACATAATCGAACTTCGGTAATAATGACCTTAAAATTTTCTCCACCACTTTGGTCTCTTCAATTTTCTCCCCATACTGTTTCAGTTTGCTGACGACTGACTTCACACGAGCAGTGTAATCTGAAACAGATTCACCTTCCTTCATTTTAATAGCTTCAAAATCTCCCCTGAGTGTCTGAAGTCGAACCTTCTTCACTGGTTCCACGCCTTGCATTTCCTTTTGTAGAATCTCCCATGCTTCCTTTGCTGTGGTAGCATCTGCTATTTGATCGAACATCGATTCATCAAGACACTGATGAATGAGAGTGAGTGCTTTTTGATCACTCTTTTTATTTTTTCTCAATATCTCCTTTTCAGTAGGAGATAACCGAGAATCCTCCACGGGAATCTCATAGCCTTTTTCGACAATATCCCAAGCATCTTGGGATCCAAGCAAGGCTTTCATACGAATGCACCAATTTTTATAATTGGTTTTGGTAAGGTGGGGGAATTGAATGGGGAAAGTGGATTTTTCGGCCATAGGAAAATTGTGATAACAAAAACACGAGAAATTCTTTTCTGATGTGGAAGTTCAGACTACGCTGCAACCACAGAGCATACTTAAGAATAACTCGGGCTCTGATACCACTTTGTTGGAAATAATATAATTATTTCCTTTTAACTATTTTGGTGGACACGTTTAGGGAAGGGAAATTATTTTTTGGTGGGTTTTTCTAATTTGGAAATGGTGGAGGAATTTTGATGGAAGACTAGGTGGCAGAGAGAGTTTGAGAAAGGGAGCACTTTCTTTATTGGCTTCTTTCTTTTCTTTTGCTCTTGCTCTACTCTCTGACACATCCAACCAAGCCTATTTATAGGCATTACAAAGCACAAATATCTAGCCTAACCGACTTACCTATGTGGCTCTTAATTTTCTTGATTTCTTTATGCCACAACTAACACCTAACACATTTAAATCATTTTCTACATACTTCCATACACTTCTGATTTTTTTTCATACTAGCACCACACACGTAGCTAGTTTCCTGAATGGTCTTTTTTTATTTATTAATTAAACTTTAATTTCAACATTACCTCCGGTCTCGTGGGAGACATGGGCGAAGAAGGCCGCAATCTCGCGCTTGGATTCCTCGACGGAATCGAGGTGACCGAAACGAGGGTAGGACTTTGCAGCCTTGAGAAACGCCCTCCGGGTGTAGAAATGCTTTCCCTTGCAGTTGGAGCCGGCTTTGTTGCGAATATTGTTGAAGAATTCCGGCGTGACAAGGCGGCCTAACGGGACAGCCACCACGACGGTTGCCGGAATAGTTATGACTATCGCCGATACAAGTACGGCTACGACGTGGATTATTGCCGGTAGTTGAATCTTCCCCATGCTGGAATTCAGCAATGGAAGAAGAAGAAGAAGGAGAAGGAGAAGAGTGGCACAATGGTAGAGGATATTGTAAGATGATGAATTCTAGAGGCGGTATTACTCGGCAACTTATATAGAGTGATTGGGACTTGGGACTCGAATTTGACGATGCCTGATCTTGTCTTTTTTCATGCTCGTTGTTTTATGCCAATTATTGCACAAAAGTTGTAGGTACTCATCATCCAAAAGAGAGCATTGTAGTTGTTTATTTCTATGGACTGTGTTGTCATAACTGGCGGATTAATTAATCTAGGGAGATGGGAGGTAAAACTCAACAAGAGAGTTCACATTTGATTCTTAAGGGAAAGGCTTGAGAGGTTTCTTGAATCCATGTCAGTCATTAGATTAATATAGAGAGATGGGATGTAGAATGCAAAAAAAGGGCAAACACGACATTTACAAACTGTTTTAAACATCCATTGAAAATTAAAAAATGAGATAATTAGTGTTTCTATACCGTACCTTTGTGTTCAAATGGCTTCTAACTACTCTCCAGGCCAGGCCCTGAGCATGTGCCAACAGGCCAAGGTTGTCAACCCGCGGGTTGACCCGGACCCGATCGAGTTAGTGGGTGAAGGGTTAATGGGTCAACCGTTTTAGTCCGGTTTGGCCCGGAAATATAGAAAGAGTCATTATATTGTACTTATCTTTATAAATTATATTAAATCTTATCTAACATATGAGTTATAACATATAATATTACACCAAAATAACATATCGTACTTAGATCCAACAGATAGTGAAAATTCACACACTTATATAACATAAATATTCAAATGTTCAACTTAGTATTCCAAAGATTGAGTTAGGCGAAAAGAAAAATTGGAAAATAGGCGCATTTCGCAAACTAAAGAAAAAAAAATGACACAATTTGACCTCCAACCCGGTACCTAATAGCGGTCGGCCCGGCGGGAGCGTGCGGCCCGTTTTCTTACCGAGTCAGGGTCAAATTGGGTCGACCCGTGGGTCAATCCGCGGGTTGACAACCTTGCAACAGGTCCTTCAGCACAAGGCCTCTGCCAAATAGGGGGCCTCCACCAAATATCATGATTATGAATTTATGGGCTTGAGAATGGCCTAGGAAAACTATAGCTAAATCAGAAAAAATGAAAACAAAAAAAATTAATGCCAGCGGCCCAAGCCTTAATCACGGATGGCAATGCAATGAAAAGTTATAATTTTCTTTTCTATTTTCTTTTTATGTGGCCAACGCAATAAATAAGCATCAAGCACCTATTATTATGCACCTTCTCATCGTAAGTATTTCCAAACCTTTCATCTAGCCCATAATCATCATTTACTCCAAGATCTTCATTCTCCTAGTGAGGATTGACATCAAAATCATAATTAACAGGTGCGTCAAGTACATCAACATCAAATGTGGGGGTAGGCGTAGGAGTAGGATCAACAGGAAGACTTTGACTTCTACCATCAAGGTCACTCCCACTTTGACTGTTCATTCTAGCTTTTAAAGCATCATAAACTACATGAAAATCATAATGAGAAAGAACACAAAAGAGAAATTGTCAAATATGAAAACTAAAAGCATAGTGAGAAGGAAGAATTGATATCTTACCACTTTCAAACTCAATTAGCTATTCGGGATCCTCTTCATCATCAATCAATTGGGAATTCGGGAACCGTATCCAATCTTTTGCATAGATTAATGCCTCCACCATCTTCCGGGTCAAAGAGGACCTAAATAGGGATAACACCCGACCTCCTGTGCTGAAAGCATACTCGGTGGCACAGAAGAAATAAGAATAGCCAAAATATCCCGCACAATTTCAAAAAGCACGAGATATATAATTGCTGACGGACCACCATTTGAGGATATCAAACCTATCATCTTCGTCATCGAAAAGAACGACATCATTCACATCGTTCAGATAGATGTCTAACTCTAAAGAACTTCGAATACCAACATCAAGCTCTTCTTTCCTCTTCCATTTGAACTCAGAAGTCATCTTCCCTCACATCACAACACCATTACTCGAACTCCCACTGGGGGCTGTCGTGGTAACATACGTAGCTCCTACACCAATATTAGTCCCAACAGCAGCCTCACTTGAAGGTGGAGGCAGGAACTTCATCTTGTAACTTCAAACAACTTACCCATCTCTTCCTTAATATCCTTAGTCATTGCTTTCCCAATCGCTTGGCCATACATCTGCTTCAAGACAAATTCAACATAGGCCAACTTGTGCCTTGGATCTAGCACACATGCTATGTAGATCACACAGTTCATCCTTATATTCTCCTCGTACCAATATTTTTCAACCTTCGCCTAAATCCTCACTGACATGCGTCGTATCTCGGCATCTTCATCTTGCTCCAATGTGGTTATGACCTCATAAATATCTACAAGATATTTGAAGAATAGATTCACAGTCACATATAATGTTCCTGAAACCACAAAAGACTTCAGGAGAATAGATATTAGTAAATAGTTAGTATGTATAATCTAAATTGAAGTAATAAGAAAAAGGAACTTTTAGTTTAAGGAATTAGAATAACATACTAGATACACGCGCAGTCAAATCACAAAAAAACTTCAAGAACTTCATCAGCCTTCTCACACTACTCAAATCTTCTTATGTTGGCACACCCCTCTTCAAGTCCATGTACTTTCTTGAAGCTCTCATCTTGTTGGTATAAGAAAGTAAATACTTTCTCAAATCTTTCTGCAGACTCTAACATGAAGTAGGTGGAGTTCCACCTTGTTGGAACATCCAAACACACAAGCCTCTTCGTCTCAATCCCAATATAACCAGCAGCAGCCTTAAATATGAAAAGCCTTGAGGGGGATGACTTGACCCACTTCACCACATCGCGAACCCTTTCAACTGAAATCCCTACTTCTTTCAAGCCATCAGTGACAACTAAATTGATGATGTGAGCAACGCAGCGGAAATAAAAGTAACTCCCATTCAACAAATTCGTCCCCCACTCATGCATCTTATCTATCATGCAATCAGCCACAACATCATTCGCACTAGCAATATCCATTGTGATGCAACACAAATTCTTGATCTTCCACCCATCTAGACAAGTACACAATGTCTATGCTATATCAACTCCAGTATTGCTAGTCACCTCAACAAAGCATATGATCTTCTTCACCAACTTCAAATCTTTACTAGTGAGCAGTCACAAATGTATAGAGTTTGCATTTTGTACATAAGTCCATGTATCTGTTGTTAACGATATTCTTCTTTCGCATTTTGTGACAAAGAAAGCTCTCAGGAAATTGATAAATATAGCACCGAAAGTTAAAATTGATAAACATATATTCTTCCTTCAGTCGACCCTCCCGACTAAACGCAGCGTTCTGCTCAGGGAAGGGATCAGCAGCGGTTACGGCGGTTAACCGTGAGCACATCTTCAAGTTCCGCCAGTAAGTGGCAACCTAAACCACCACTAACCGCTGCTTACTTTCCGTGCTATATTTACAAGTTGAAAAACAACTTGCTATATTCGTAAATAGTAAAAAATGATGTATTGTTTTTGTATTAAACTCCTTGTTTTCTTCTACCAAGTGTTTAGTTGGCGCCGGTGCTTTGACTATTTGAAACTGCTTGCTATTTAGGAGAAGACAAGAGATGAAACCTCTTAACGTTTATTTTATTTATTCTACTTCCTTAACAAACTCGTAGTAGATTCAACTGCTACAATTTCAGGAAGCAGGAAGCTGAAAGTATTACATAGAACAAATATTACACCATATTATTATATTTGTTCGATACTAGCTATATTTATTTTATATTCACTTGGCCCGGCCCTGGTGGCCGCGCGCTTAACAGCTGGTGTTAGCCTCTGGCTGGATCCCAAACTTCTGACAGTAGGAGTTGTAGTAGCTGACCCGAGCCCTGACGGCGGGCGCGTTTCCGCCGTTACATTCGATCCCGTTAATCTTCCGGATGGTAGCTCCGAACCCTTGCGGCAGGACGGGGCGTACATTTGTCATCCAAAACCACAACGCCGTCTTCCACGCCAGCACCGGGTCCCTCGCCACGACGTCCGGGTCCCCGACGCCGTTAAAGTTGTTGGCCCGCCCGCAAACCGCGTAGTTGTAGTTCCACGTCAGCTGAAGGGGCCCGCGGCCGTAGTATTTCTTCCCCGGAGCGCACGGGTACTGGCTCGGGTCGCAGTAAGTCGCGCGGTTGATTTCCTCCACGTAACACATGCCTGTCGTATCGTACGAAAAAATATTTCGAAAAAATGTTACCGAATAAGTAAGTCGTACGTTACTAAAAAAATAGTTGTTGGGAGAGAGTTAATTAATTACGTTACGTACTTCCGGTTTCGTGGGTGACGTGGGCGAAGAAGGCCGCGATCTCGCGCTTCGAACCGGGGAGAGATCCTCGGTTGCCGAAGTTGGGGTAGGCGTTTGCGGCTTGCAGAAAGGCTTCACGTGTATAGAAGTTCTTCCCGGCGCAGCTGTTGGGTGCTTGGTTCTTGATGCCGTTGAAGAAGGCCGGGGTGACGATGTCGGCCACGGCGGCGTTTGCCGGGAGGGCTGCGGTGGCTGCGAGTATGGCGACGGCGGCGATGAGGAGGAGGTGAAGGTTTCCCATGGTGAGAAAGGGTAGATTGAATTGAAAAGAGTGTTGTGTGAATGAAGGAAGGGGAGAGTAGGGAGAGGAGCTATTTATAGAAGAAGAAGGTTGGGTTGGGTGGGTTGTTGGTTTTGGAAATTTGAGTGCGTGGAGGGAGTGGGGGATAGACATAAGACATCATCAACCCTTTTGTGGGGGATAAAAAGTGAATAGTGCCACCAACAAGAAAATGAAATTTGGTAGAGGAGAAAATGGAAAATGTTCAAAGAAAATCATGTAGAATTTCGAAAGCCTCCAATATTGAAATTGTTCATTACACTACCGGGTCGTTTGCTTCATGGATTTGAAAAATGAGGGTTTTGGTAAAACTTGGGTTTTGGAAAACCATGGATATATGATGGATTGTGTGGTATTATGGATTTGAACAAATCTATTGTTTGCTTGATGGATTTGATTATGGACTTTGTTTGATTAGATTTGTGGATATTAAATACAAATTACCTTGTTATCCTTATTTAATTATATTTCTATATTATAATCCAAATCTTTCATTTAAAACTAATCCAAAACATAGAAAGAAATTTTAAACTCTTTACCACTATGTGGATTAATAATTCAACTACAAATATAGAAATGTATTACAATTTGGCACTAATTAACAATTCATCTAATAATGTACGCATTATTATGTATCAACTGCAACCAATTGCTCGCTTTATTGCTACAACTCATCATCTTCTTGCTAACACACCGATGTGGAATCCGACAGTCAATCAAATAATAATGCACAAGATGAGCATAAAGTGTTTTTAGGTGAATCTAACAAATCACATATACATTCATATTTAAATAAAATACGATATTACAAAACGAAATGATAAATTCTCATATTTATAAAATACGAAATTATAAAAGTTTATAGTTGCATGACCATTGAATTAAAGTAGGAAAATTTTATTAAAGAAATAATTAAGAGTAGAATGGTAATTTACCATCATGGATTTTAATCCATCACCCAAATCCCACCTCAAGAGGTGGAACTTCAAAGTCCGTGGGGTCCACGGATTTGGAACTCCAAAAGAGGTGGGCCCCACAAATTCCATCTTCCTAATTCCCTAAGGCAAACGATGGATTTCGGTTCAAGTCCATGATGGATATATTTCCATGACCAAATCCATCACCAAAACCCTCAAGCAAACGACCTCTTTTGTAGACGTGTTCAACAAAAAGTTTGGATGCCTCTTCCGGTTTCACATTGTTCTCTCTGTACTTTCCTTCACCCCTTTGCTGGTGTGCGTGTGCCGGGTGGATTGTTTTCTATCATCGTGATTCGATGACACATGTAGCTCTTTTGGAAAAAATGATGGCCCAGATGACACAATTAACTTGTTACGATAAAATTATGGTATTATAGAAGAAGAAGAAGAAAAAAACGGTGAACCACTTCAATAGAACCGTCGACGGGTAGAGCATTTTCTTATTGGTGTTTGAACAGGAATCTACCACTAGAAAGGTTATTAGTACTAAGAAAGGACATGAGAACCATTCAAGTACTCATGTTAATATCAACCAGAGCCCTTATAAATAACGATCTATAATTTATTGGTTAATCAATGACATTAGAACCATTTAACCCTATACTATCATCGGGTTGGCTGCAGAATCGTAGCGATCGAGGTTTTTTGCTGTTTGTGGTCATTCTAACGTATCTAAACTTGTTGTTACACAAGGTGCATGAGGAGGAACAGTAATGATTCAATTTCGAAAGAGTTGAAAGATACACTAAAGAATACGGAGTTTCATATCAATTTCAAGAAGTATCATAAATACGTGTATGATACACTGTAAAAAATTTCAGTTCGGCAGATAGATATCACTTGAACGATACTTGATGGTTTTGAGAGGTTTGAATGATCTATCAACGAATTCCGTCATGTGTCAACGAAAAGGAAATAATATATGGTAAAAGAAACAAACTGGAATTTGAAGAAGTGGTGGAAGGAAGAAAAAAAAATGCAAATTGTTACCAGTCAATACAACCCTTTCATTTTATACTTCACAATTCCATTTTACGATCTGTATAAAGTACACATAGTAAGTCTAATGGACGGCCTTTTGGTGCACGAAGTCATAATTACACGGAGAAAATTTTTATGGCCGCTTGACTTGACTTTGACTTGGATGGTAATAGTCTAAAGTCATGTTAATTATGGCTTCGAATGTATGTTAGGATTTCCAACTTGGAATGGTAATTGGGAGTCACTAATTAAATGGGGTGGTTTGCTTGCTCGTAGAATTTTTTTAAAAAATAAGACATTTAGGTATAATTTTGGATTTTTTTACGATTTTAGGATTCTTTGCATTTTTATTTTATAACTTTGTGTTGGATTTTCGATATTATGTGTTTGCTAGCTGGATTTAGAAATAGATTATATTATATTGAATTTATGGGTTAAATAAATGTTACAATTTGGTTTGGCGTAGCGAAATTATCCTTCGGCATGGATTCATATTATGGCTAGTGCTGCAAAATAGGTTAAAAACTCAAAAATAAACTTCTAGTATGGGGAACCCATAACTTGTAAGGGATGAACCCCTATTTTTAATTCTCTAACCCAAACTGGTTATACGATTCATTATTTAATCTAAATAAAAACAATTTATGGTTCTGATTCATCTGAATATATGAAGTGCATCTAATAAGTGTGATCGTAGGCTTATATCATACTCTAACTATACTGATGCGTTGCTGCGTCGAGCTTTACAATTTATAAAATCGATCATCGGCATTGCTAACTACTCCAATCTAGGACAAGTGTGCCTTAGATCGGCGAAGTAGTGTAGTGGTGACCGAAGTCGTATACCTCTAGATCTATTACTACTCTCGACCTCGACTTATTATCTAGTCAAACGGAATAATTGATGGTTTAAGTATGAACAAAACTAACAAAGAAACAAACAAAACTAAAATGGATGGGATAATAAGTTGTGTTTGTTAAACCATATCGCATTGGCAATTCAACCATAAAAATACCTACTAGTAGGTGATTTTTAGCCATAAGTAACGGCAAAATTACGAACAAGGGATTTGCCTAGTGGTAATCTAGAACCTGGAGGTCCCAGATTCGAATCTCTTATTTAGTACTTTAATGACAAAAAAAAAAACCCTATATCACTTTATATAAAAAACAGTTGAATTACAATTTTAGTGCAAAATACCCTCCACTAGTTTTTCCTATGCAGTTTCATAATCTTTGCTAAATTTATTTTCCTATGAACCCATGATCACATATTCAAATTTGTCCTATATTTCGACCTTGGAGGGTCACGAGGTCATCCTCTGTATTGTCCATGAGCAATGGTGAAGTCATCGTCTATGGGCAAGCGGCTGCTTTTCTGTCGGTGGAGAGAGCTTTACTGCTTGTGTCACTAAAGACTTCTGGGTTTTTTCCACACACAAAAAAAAAAAACTCGTTCGCTTTGATATATCGAATTCAATGAATAGCCACCGAAGGAACTAGGTTACTTGTCATTTTGCTAAACATCTAATTTCGAAATCGATAAATTGACACAAACGAGGAAACAAAAAAATGTTGAGCAAATTAGGTGAAATTTTGTGGGTGGTCCTTATCTATATAATCCAGTTGAAAATGAAGCCCTGTCCTGAATTCGTCGGCCAAACATAGGATCAGCAAATGTACTAGTTAATTATGTAAGACTAACTCCAATGAATTGCCAAAATGTCAAAGTGGGGGAAATTTCGGCTTAATTGGAAGATAAAGAGATCAAGTATCAATATTTTCAGAATTTGGCGCTAAATTTGGCACAAAAGGGGATAAGAAGAGCCAAACCAACTCATACCTCTCCACTAACATGCTCGGACGCGTCGAATGAGGTGACGGTGCGGCGGAACCAAGTATCAATAATTTTAAATTTATCTACAAATAATACACAATATATTTTTACTTCTACTTACACCACTTCCAAAAATTTCTCTCCTCATCGCATAAAAAAAATTATATTCTTCGCATCGAATAAAATACTTCTCTTCTTTCCAAACTCATGATCATGTGACAAATTACTCTCCTTTGAAATAGGCATAATAATATTTCAAAAGTCTATGGAGGGAATGTTTAGTGTATCAGAGATGCTCGAAGTCTAAGGAGGACATAAAATCCAAACTGGATGAGGAAAACAAGGAGCCTACCCTATTGACTGAGCGAACATATAGCATTTGCGACTTTACAAAACACAATGCTTCTAAAATTTCTTCCAGCATTGTATGACCAACCATTACGGATGTCAACTTCGTGCTATAGGTAGGCAGCATTCAAACCGTGCACAATGTTTGTCAATTCTAAAGGAAAGGACGATGGTGATCGCGTCCGACATATCAGCAGTTTAGTAGAGCCGTTGATAAATGAAAAAAAAAATACATACATGTTTTAGGTGGAAATTAAATTATTTCATTGTGACTTTGATAAAAATATCACTGGAAATTGGACCTATTAACTTTGGAATGACATAAGTGTGATTATCATTGTGTTGTATCAATTTGATAATTTTAGTGAAAAATATGGAAAATAAAGTGCACAAACAAATTTCATATATAGAGGCTAAATGTAGAAGCAGGCCCGGCCAAGTTCCAACCCAAATGCAACCGCTCCAAACTTCAAAATGCTGGCCCATAAGATAAAACGCGACAAATAGCTCTTGGGGCTACAAGAATTCCTAATTTGTTTATTTGGGCCGAGTCCAGAATTGGAATTAGAGAGGTGTAATAAACTAACAATTAAAAGTTTGATTATTTTATTACATTCCAAATAGTAAATGTTTTTTTTATCGAAATCTGTAAGAAATTTTATTAATCAGCGTTTGCAGTTACATTATCCACCATAAGCTGCTCAATAAGGAAAGTTGGTGGTCTATCCAGCCAAACAATACTCTCATCCCAATTCGTCTCAGTGTGTGTCATGATATGAGCTGCTTTATTAGCGTCCCTATAAATGAACTTCCATCGGCTCCTATCTATTTCTTCCAGTTTGCGGAGGATACTCCAGCAAAGCACTCCCTCCTCTGTTTGGACTTGCTCCGCCCTGTTCATTAACTGTATCAAGGTTTGGCTATCAGATTCCAGTATCGGCCGCGTCATTTGAAGTTGTCAGGCCAACTGCACTCCAAAATCAGCAGCAAAAGCTTCCGCCACCAGCGCCGTCCACGTCCCTTTAACTTTCTTCGCAGTTGCGAGGATGAAACGCCCGCTTCCATCTCTAATAACCACACCGAGTCCTGCTCCTCCTGTCGGGAATACCCCTACGTCTGTGGTTATCGAGATGGACCCATCTCCTGGGCGCTCCCATCTCTTCGTCGCTTCAACAGTTGGGGTGTTCTAGCTATCGGTTCATTCCCCTGCTGCTGTCTATAGGTTGCAAGGTAAGTAGATGCTCGGGTCACAATCTCTTCTTCTGGCATCTTTTGCCCGTTGAACAACTGAGTGTTCCGCTCTTTCCATAAAGTCCACAACAAAGAGCACCACTCCTCAAATGTCCCTCCATCCACCGCAGTCATTACCCGCTGCGCCCACTCCAAACAATCGTCGCTCCTCCGTGCTTCAAAGCAACCTAAAAGTGTAGACTGCCGCCATAATCTTGTCGTACAGGGACGCTCTGCAAATAAGTGAATTTGGATATCACGAATATCACAAAAGGTACATTTATCACTCCATCTCGTACTCTTCTCGCTAACACGATCTCTTGTAGGAAAGGCGTTCCTCATGAATCTCCACATAAAGTTTTTAATCTTCGACGGTATTGTCATTCCCCACATATGCTTCCACGTGCTTTCGTCCCCATGTATGACAAGACCTTGTTCTACTTAAAGGTCTTCAACCATTGGTTATAACCTTCCTTCACCACAAAGTCTCCATCCCGACTCCAATTCCAAATCAGTGTATCCTTCTCCCCCCGTCCCCTCAACGAGATTTGCTTAATTGTCTCGACTATAGCAGCCGGGAAACAACTATCAAGGAGGTTGACGTCCCACTGTTCCGTCTCTGGATGTTAACTTTTTCTTAACTTCGAAATGCAAATTACTTAGGAGACGTTTGGATCAGGGATTGTGGGACAATATATGGTCCCAATCCTTCACCTTCTCGGATTTGGTCACAATCCTATGTTTGGAAAGACTGAAAATATGAGAGATTTTAATTATGAGAGATTTTGAAAATCTGTAAATGTAGGATTTCGAAATATCTTATGGGGATAAGCTATTTCGCAATCCCTCACTATTTTAATTTTTCTTTCAACTACTACCCTTCCTAGTTCCTACCTGTTTCTTCTATCATTACCACACCACTGCCGACCTTCTTCCTCAACTCCTCCGACCACAACTTTTCTTCCACTGCGCCGACTGGCAAACCCAGCGCCCAAGCAGATCCCTTTGCAATGAACCGAGGCGAATCCAAGCATAACCCAACTTTTCTTCTTCTTCTGAAGGTGACCCAAGCGAACCGAAGTGGCTCGCCACTATAATCAACCGAGGCGAATTCAAGTAGAACCCAACTTGTCTTCCTCTTCCGACGGCGACCGAGGCAAACCCAAGCAGATTGCCACTACGGTCAACCCAGGCTAGCCCCAACATCCATCGACTCTGCCGCCATAAACAAACCCAACCCAATATGGGTTTTAAGGGTTTCAATTTCTGGGTTTTGGGCGACTGTTTTGTGCTTGGTTTTGCAGTTTCAATTTCAGGGTTTTCGAGGTTCTGATTCGTGCTTGGTTTTAAAGTTCTGCCTCAAACTCCTTCATTAAGAGTTCTAGGTATGGGTGCTTCTTCCTTCATCGTGGGTACGTCGATTGTCGTTTTTGTGCATGTCAATTTTCATCTTTGAGTACTTCACTTTTTTATTTTAATTTTGTGCCTGTCGCGATTGTTGTTCCATTTCCAGTAATATGCTTCACAGATTAGTGCTTGTTTTCGTTTGTGCTTGCTTATTGAGAAAGAAGAAGACAACGACACGGAAGCATAAGAATGACAGAGATATTTTTGTAATTCTGATTATCACTTACAAATACCTCATTCACATCCAAACAAGAAATTTTGGTCAAATTACAAGTTTAAATTTCCTGATTTTTCAAAAGAAAGATTTGAATTTCTAATATTAAAATCCTCCATTCAAACGAATTACTCGTTGATCATTAAGAATTTAAGATACCCCATTTCTACCCTTCGCTTTTCTATAGGTTTATGGTTTTGGACCTTTGAAAAAAAAAGAATGGGACGGGGAGCTCTCTCCTCTCTCATCTATGTCTGGTGGTCGGGTTTTCTTCAGATCCTCTGGACGTGCGGGAGGGCTTTCGGCCGGACGCTACTCTGCTTGCTGAATGTTGCAATAGCAAATCAAGACATCCACGCCGATCGGGAGGCAGCCGCTTATCACCAATGGCACGGACATCCCAAAGTCCAGGTGGGAGATTGCGCCGTGCGCCTTGCCCGGAAAAGGGATAGGCGCCAGTTGGACCTATGTGTCACGCAGGTCGACCAGTCGGCAAAAAGAGGTCGACGACGTAAGGGGTGGTGTTTTAGGCTCCCGTCATCGAGTGAGATTGAGATCGACATCGATGAAGGGGGCTGCTTCGCCAGGGAAATCAACAAAAACCCTAGTCATGGAAAGAGACTCCAAGCTCAGGTCAAGAGTGATAGGACCGGACTCAGATCCCGTCATGGGGCGAGGTCGGCCAATTCTAAGCCATGGGTTTTCAGCCTTCCATCGTCAAGTGAGGATGATGGAACAAGTGAAGATGAAGGTATGAAAGAGTATTATGCGAAGTCTTTGGATTTTGTCACACTGGTGGTGAAAACTGATATTGGAAGGGGAGTGCTCCCGTCGGAGCGCAGAGCCCAGGATAGGGCGCGAGCGGGGCCGCCAGTTGCCGGTCGGACCGGCGTGCATGGGTCGCCGACGGGGACCAATTTCCGGTGTAAGGGGTTGTCACGGCTGTGTCGGCTGAGCAGTCCTAGCTGGAATTGGATTCCTACCCACTCTTGCGGCGCCCAACAGAAGCGATATATTCGGATAGGGCAGAATCCTAAAAGGATTGCTCGTCAGTTAGGAATATCCAATAAAATATATTCCTTGTTATTAAAATCCAGAGACCTTCTCCAAGTAGGATGGTCTCGTCCGGGGAATAGCCAGCTCTCGCTTGGGTATTTAAACCCTCCCCCATACCCTGCTGTTCCTGTATACTCTCTCAAGCTGAAGGAACATCTGGGTCATACGAAGGGGTCTGCGCAGAGAGAAGTTCGGCTTTCTTTCGGTAGGTGGTTTACGTTCTCTACTGAGATTAATGTTTCTCTGTGGATGGGTGCTGCACCCATGCACGTCATCGTCTTTTCTATATCCCAGTTCCCTTGGTCGCTAGGGGGCTTTGAATGTTGCATGGTGACTGACCAAAACACGTCGTTGCCCATGCAGGTTATTCCAATGGCTCGTGTTCCTACTGACCAGGTTGTGGACTTCTCCCTTGAAGAGGTCCAGGCCACGCGGATTCGGCGATCGAGAATGCTGATTGGGCGCCTATTCACTGATGACCGGCTAACGCCATCGGAACTGAGGGATGCGGTGAATAGGCCTTGGCAAGGGCAGGGGCATATTATTGTGCGTCAATTGGCACATGAGCTCTACGAATTCACTCTCCCCACGGAGGCAGCGAGGAATTGGGTGCTCCAACAAACCCCTTGGATTGTGGCGGACAGGATACTCCATTTGAGGGCGTGGGTGCCAACTGTCTCGCAACGCACTTTCGATGAGCTTTCCATTGCGCCGTTCAAGGTCCAAATCTGGGATGTTCAAGAAGAGTGCTGTACCCATCAATTTGGTCGCAAAATAGCGACTTCCTCAGTTGGCCGTGTCTTGGACGCTGGAGTGTTTTCGTGCTCAGAGACAGCGCAAAAATTCATCAAGGTGAAGGTCTTGATTGACTTCTCCCAGCCCTTGCGATCCCAAATTATGGCGCGGAATGCGGAGACGGGGGGCTTCTGGATTCGTTTTAAGTATGAATACCTCCCAAGCTTTTGTTTTAAGTGTGGGAGAGTAGGGCATGCGCGTCAGAGCTGTAGATTTGGTCCACCGGCAAGGAAAGAAAGATTTGGGCCCCATATGTCCACTAAAAGTATGGGGCGAAGGATCTTCGAGGGTGATGGGTCCGACCAGTTGCCTCGTCGGAATCCGAGGTCTGTCTGGGTTAATGTTTCTGCCCAGGGGGGGAAAGAGGAGATCGCTGAAGAGGCAGGTGGAAAGCAACAGCTGGGGAAAAATATTCCGATGAAGGGCAGGCCGCGTGCCAGGGAAAGTGATCCTCTCTGGATGGGTACATCGGAGAGGCCGTTTATCACGACTGAAAGCCGCGACCGTCCGAAGAAGAGCCCGCTGAAAGTCCCGGTTGCTAAGGCCCCAAAAATAATGCTGGGGAAGACGGCTCGACGGGGAAAGCCGCGTAAGGAGAGGGCTGGTAGCCCAATGGAGGTGGATGGTGAGGCAGTGGCGCCTCGTGATCGCCCCAGTCGGAAGGGCAGGGCTAGCAAGTTGCCGATGGAGAAACAAGGAGGAAGTGCGCGACGACGAGGCTCTCGTCCAGTGGAAAAACAGGACCACCACGGCGAGTCGGGTATGGGCGAGGTGGGGATGACAAGGCGACGCCGCCTGCTGCTGGAGGAGGAATCGGAAGACGATTTCCAGGTTGGTGATATTCCCCAGCCGGTGCCTTGCCCGCCGGTGACCAGCCAGGTGGTGATTGATGCAGTGCCGCTAAGGCAAATTGCTCCTGACCAGGAAGGTCCGAGGGCTGTCCAAAATAATAATGAGTGGCCAGAAGCGAAAAAATGTGGGATGGCTGAATCGCTAAAGGCGGTGAATGAGAAGGGGAAGGGCGTGTATCATAAGCCGTGTGGGAAGGTTGGGAACAAAGGAAAAAAGGCAACCCTCTCCCCGCCTGAGTCTAGGGAGTCGGTGGAAACGGCCTCGGAGGATGATGAGCAGGCTTTTGAGGTTAGACGTCGAGAGCCAGTTGTGGAAAGCAGCTTAAAGCGCTTAATCCGGGCCAACAGGGTCCACCTAGTGGTCCAAGCTTTCGAAAAGGGTCTCGATATGAAGGATCCAGATCCGGTTGGGAGCCCGTCCCCTAACTCGGGCCTCTCTATTGGAATCGGGATCAATGAGTATGGGACTAATATGTCGTCTCAAGCGATGGGAGGAAAGAAAAGAAATTTAGAAGACTTGGATGGCGAGATGTCAGAGATCCCAACCCCTAAAAAACAGTTCGTGGAGGAGAAGGAGGAAGCTGATAAGGTGGAGGTAGCCAGCCTGGAGTGGCCCCACCCAGATAAATGAGGCTAATGGCCTGGAATGTGAGAGGCATTGGACCATCCCTCACATTCCAAACTGCTGTCGGTTTAGTTCATTCTAATAAACCGGATCTCGTGTTTTTCTCTGAAACACGATCGAGACGGAGAGTAGTTTCCCGTCGTATGCGGGGGTTAGGGTTTATTTCTTCTTGTTGTTTTTTTGTTGATGCGGTGGATGCATCTGGTGGTTTGGTTGTGGCTTGGTCCCCCGAGGTTCTTGCCTCGGTGTTCTTTCATTCAAATTTTTGTATTTGCGTTCGGATTAATGAAATAAATTTTTCCTATGTGGTGGTGTTTGTGTACATTAGCTGCCATGCGGCAATTCGAGCCACCCAATTGGCCAATCTCCAGGAGATTTGTAATGGGATCACGGAACCCTTTGTGCTCATTGGGGACTTCAACACTACTCTTCACGAAAGTGAAAAGGATGGGGGTAACCAATGGAACGCTATGCAATCCCTGAGTCTCCGTAATTTTATTCAGAATGTGGGCCTCATTGACCCAGGGTACCAAGGGGACCCCTTCACTTGGACAAATAAGAGGATGGGGGTGGCTTGTATTCGGGAGAGGCTGGATAGGGCGCTGTGCTCCCAGTCCTGGGTGGACAGATTTCCTGAGACGCTGCTTAAGCACTTTACTGACCAGGGCTCGGATCATAGGGCGATTGTTTTGTCGGATAAGCCCTATGTCCGCAATAGCCGGCCCCTCTTCCGGTTTGACGCTCGTTGGGCTGATAACCCGGAGGTCAGAGCCATGGTTACTTACGTCTGGAAGGAGGAAATACAGGGCACTCCAATGTTTCGACTTTGGGAGCGTCTCAAAAAGCTCCGTCATTTATTGTTTGATTGGAGCAGGGCAGGTACCACAAACTCCCTGCGTAATATTAAAACCTTACAAGCGGAGATTGAAAGGGTTAAGCAGGAGCATCCGATTAATTGGGATGTGATCCGTGAGCTTGAGGTTGAATTGAATAGACAATGGGAGGCGGAGGAAGAATATTGGCAACAGAAATCTCGGGTGCACTGGCTCAAAAAAGGGGATAAAAATACCTCGTACTTCCATACAGTGACTAGAGCTCGACGCAAACGGAATTTTGTGGCTGGGCTCCAGAATGACGATGGGGAGTGGGTTACAGATGAGAAAGGAAAGGCGAATATTGCTACTGCTTTCTATAGCCATCTATTCACGTCTGAAACAGAGGTACAGAACATGAGAGAGCGTGTTGCTGCTCTGCCAATAGCACAGTGCGTTACCCCGGCAATGAATGAAGGTCTTACGGCTGAAGTTCTTCCTGAGGAAGTTCGGAGGACCGTGTTTGCCATGGGGTCAAAACAGGCCCCGGGGTCTGATGGATTTACTGGAAAATTCTTCAAGTCTTTTTGGGATATTGTGGGACCATCAGTGATTGACGCGGTCTGTTCGTTTTTTGAAACGGGTAGGATGCTCCGTAGTTTCAATCATACATGGCTAACTCTAATTCCGAAGGTGGAGAATGTTGAATCAATGAGGCAGCTGAGACCTATAAGTCTTTGCCAGTTTGTCTACAAAATTATAACCAAGATTCTGGCGGAACGGTTAGCTTGCATCTTACCAAGCATTGTTTCTGAGGGGCAAAATGCGTTTATACGGGAGAGACAGATTGTGGAGAATATCCTCCTCGGACATGAGTTAATGCATTACTTAAAAATCAAAACACGTGGGAAGAAAGGGTACATGGCTCTGAAGGTTGACATGGAAAAGGCCTATGATAGGGTCGAGTGGCCATTTCTCCTCACGGTGTTGAATAAGCTAGGCTTTAATTCTGTCTGGATAGGATGGATTCAGGAGTGTCTCCAATCTGCTTCTTTCTCTGTCATGATGAATGGTACGCCGTCGGGCTTTTTTACTCCGTCTAGGGGCCTCCGTCAGGGGGATCCGCTTTCTCCTTTGTTGTTTGTCCTCTGTACTGAAGGCTTTGCGGCCCTTTTACGGAAGGCGATCTCCGAGAAGAAGCTGGCTGGAGTGAAGGTTGCCCCTCGGGCTCCTCGTATATCGCATTTGTTTTTTGCGGATGACTCGTACCTTTTCCTCAGAGGTACGCTCCGTGAGTGTGAGAACCTGCTGGAGGTACTGAACGAGTACGAGGAGCTTAGTGGGCAAAGGGTTAACCTGGAGAAATCGGCGGTTTGTTTTAGTAAGAATATCGCCTTGCCTGATCAGGAGTTCTTAGCAGCAGTCATGGGGGTCGGGGCGGTGGGGGTCCATGATAAATACCTGGGCCTCCCAACCCTTATTGCGCGGTCTAAGATGGAAACTTTCCGGTATTTGGAAAGGAAATTATTGGAGAGACTCCAGGGGTGGAAGCAGCGAACTCTTTCTTGGGCAGCGAAGGAAACACTGATAAAATCAATCGCTGTAGCCTTGCCGCTGCATGTGATGTCCTGCTTTAAGTTGCCGTTATCTCTTTGCAGATTGTTGGATAGGCATTTAGCGCGTTTTTGGTGGGGGGAGAATACGAATACTTCGAAGGTGAGGTGGATATCCTGGCGGGATTTGTGTAAGAGTAAACACGATGGGGGGATGGGATTCCGCCGGTTTGAGCATTTTAACCAGGCACTCCTCGCTAAGATTGGATGGCGCATCCTCTGTGAGCCGCAGTCGCTGTTGGCCCAAGTCTATAAAGGGAAGTACTTTCCGACGGGCCACTTTCTGAATGCACAGGCCAGATCCCGTCCTTCGTGGGGTTGGCAGAGTATACTTTTTGGCCGGAAGTTGCTTGAAATGGGGTTGCGATGGCAAATTGGGAATGGCCAAGCGGCGTCGATGCTTCACTCTACATGGGTCCCCCAGAATCAGTTTGAACCTCTCAGGTTTAATCCTCGGGTCCTGCCGGAAGGAGGAGACCCACCTGTGGCTGAGCTTATTTGTGCAGGTGAGGGGCGCTGGTCGGATGTGAAGTTGGCCCAGTGGTTTGACCCTCCTACGTGTCGTAATGTTAAGGCTATCCCTCTCCCGAAAGGAAATGTGGAGGATAAACTCATTTGGTATGACACGGCGGATGGGAATTTCTCGGTTAAGTCGGCTTATCATTTGGCTGTCTCGCTGGAGCGGAGACGTGGAAAATGGAAGGCGACGGTAGGTTGGATGGATCGGGCAGGGTGGATGCGTATTTGGAATGCCAACATCCCTCCGAAGTTGAAGGTGTTCGTTTGGCAGGTGTGTAACCGGATCCTCCCTACGACTGAAGCGTTAATTGAGCGAAAGATCCTGGTTCATCCACGCTGTCCGGTCTGTTGGGAGTCCCCTGAAACGCTGGAGCACTTGTTTCTGGATTGTCCAGTGGCGCGATCTCTTTGGGGGGAGGCAGGAATGGAACATTTAGGAGAGGGTTTACCCCGTCATACCTTTCCGCTCTTCCTCACCAAATTGTTGGGGTTAATTGATCAGCCAGCATTGTTTATGGCAGTCGTGGCTATTCTCTGGCGCATTTGGAGATCTCGAAATTGGGTGGTCTTTGAGGGTAAACAGTATGGGGTCGCAGCGTTGATGAGACAGTATACTCAACAGTATGAGGAATGGGTGAGGCTCCCGAGTGATAATTTTCATCCAACTCCCAATCGGGCCCAAGGGATGCAACCCCTGCCCCCATTGGGTGCGGCGGATGTCATTTGTCGCTGGGATGGGGCTACGCGTAAGGGGTCTCACTCGGCTGGTGGTGTGGTGCTTTTGACGCAAGATCAGGGGGTCCTGTGGGCGACGGGGGTCCAGTTCCCGGGTATAGATGACCCAATCGTGGTGGAGCTGCTTGTCCTCCGGGAAGCAATTTTGTGGTGCATTGGGCAGGGCCGTACGAGGGTGAGATTTGAAGGAGATGCTAAGGTGATCATTGACAAACTCAGGATGGCGGATTCCAGCGATAGTAGGGTGGGTGCGGTGCTAGAAGAAGTGCTGCAGTATCTTGATAATAATCCTGAGTTTAGTGTTTGTTTTATTGGCCGGAATAACAATAGGGTAGCCCACTTGGTGGCTAGAAAGGCCCTCTCTTTGTTTCCGGCAATGTTTCGGTTCTTTGATTTCCAGGCCTGGCTGCATTCCAGGGTGTAACTATCTTTGTTCTTGATCTAATACAAGATTATCTTTTGTCAAAAAAAAAAAAAAAAACCCTTCGCTTTTCTATCATTGCCCCAGCCCATCAAAGGAGGGGGAAAGAATGAAATTGATTAAAAAGAACCCAAAAACAAGCAGCAAAACCCCATTTCTACCCCTCTAGTTTCCCAATCTCTATCTCTAAGAGCGGCGCGTTGTACTACTATACCACTACTAGCTTCCAATTCCAAAGCCGCCGTCGTCTCCGCCGCAAACTTAATCCCGACGGAATCTAAGATCCTCGTACCTGTACACGCAACTCAGCGCCACCAAAACCTCCACGATCGCCGCCTCCGTTTTCTCCGTGTCCGAATAGTGCAGCGTCTGCACAAGCAGCACCGATCCCTTCGCTCTCCCGTCCAAATCCACCGCCATCTGTCTCTCCAACCGCCGATCCGCCTGCCACTTCACCGTGTCGTGCGCCATCGGCGCCAGCCACTCCAATATCTTCCCCGCCGCCTCCCTCCACCCTTCCGCCAGCGCCACCTGGCACGCCGAACCCCCGATCTCCTCTCGATTCCACTGCCTCTCCAATTTCCTCTTCACCGCCGCCCTCAAGCTCTCTGGCAGCATCTCGTACATTGCC